>PYAF01002025.1:229657-243618 GCA_007407185.1 Glycine tomentella | reverse complement strand
TTATATGAATATTTATCACTTCTAAAATTTATACCTGCATCTGCCATACTTTCAAAGGAGATAAGATTTCTGGTGAGACCCGGAATGTGCATTACATCTGGTAGATTCTTGACTGTTCCATCTTTCATCTGTAGCCTTACCTTCCCACGTCCCACAATTTCCAAGGTCGTGTCATTTCCCATTCTCATTGTACCACCAGAACATGTTTGATAAGTGTCATATGGAACAATGCTCCAGTATCAATTATCCACTCGTTGTAGTCGCTATGAGAATTTGTCACTACATACAGATCTCCCATGCTATCATCATCTTCCTTCTTTGTACCGGAAGATGATGACTCATCCCGTTTCTCAGGGCCCACACTTTTATTTCTGCAATTCTGTTTTTATGTGCCCAACCTGCTTGCACTTCCAGCACCTTGCTTCAGATTTATCACAAGACTTTGACCTTCCTCGAGATTTGCCTCTGAACCCTGATTTTGATTTATCAGTATTTCTCCCTCTAGCAAATAGAGCCTCGTTAGCAGTACCCTCAAAACCTACCCTTCTCATCTCTTAAGATAACAGGGCAACAACGACAGTCTCTAAGGACATTGTGTTAACACCAGTACCAATAGAGATAATGATATGCTCCCAAGAGTTTGGCTGTAAACACAACAAGGTGCATGTTTTATCTTCACCATCCAAGTTGACATCTACAGATGTGAGTTGTTCACAGACAGTGTTAAATTCATTTAAATGTATAGTAAAAGAATCACCTTCAGACATCCGTAAATTATACAATCGCCTTCGTAGGAACAGCCTATTCACGAGTGACTTGCTCTAATAGCGACTGCCCAGTTTCGTCCAGAGATCCTTCGTGGTCTTATCGGAGGTCACGTTCACCAGAATGTTGTCAGCAAGGCATAACCAAACCAGGCTTCACGCCTTTCGATTGTTTTTTATCCAAGTTTACAACTCATTTTCTCTTTCAGGTAACTTAGGTGGCCTTGCATCTTCGATCACGTACCAGAGTTCCCTGTCAACAAGCAAGGCCTCAATCTTCAGTTTCCATAACTCGAAACCCTTTCCTCCAAACTTTTCAACCTCGATTCGTTTGAAATCCATTCCAAAAACCTTGGCTTAGAAATATCTCTTCTAAACTTCATTGTAATTACCAAACATACAAGTCCAACAACAAATGCTAGACATCTAGATAACAAGTCCCTTTGCTTAATTATTAAAGAAAAAGTCTATATTATTTAATATTTATATTTTGGACCAGAAAATTAAGCCCCCAACCTGTCTGATCCCGTGCCAGTGGATGGAAAACCAAACTATTGTTAACTTGAACAATAATTGTATCACCCTCCTCTAGATGGATGCTGGGTCTCGGAGTTTTGCCATTGATTGTAATAACCATCTTCTTGAAGAAATCAAGAGACCTAAAGTCGTACTTCTCGATACCATTTGTAATTGTTGGGCATGACTCATACTGTGCCGTCGGCAAATAAGCACGGGGCCCCGGAACTTTTTTGAGGCCTAGTACTGTTGTTAGCCTCATGTTTTATTATTTGTAGTTTGGACTTAAACCCATGAATAGCTATGGTGTTTAGGATTTCTAAGCCTATATATTTCCTTGTAATATGAGTGCAATTGTACGAGTGTGTGAGGAAATATAGTGAATAGCTGGCGTAGTCCACATTGGGTGAAGCAAGGTAAACTTTGTGTGTTGTTTTATTTTTTCCTTTTCTCTCTTTCTGCGTTTGGGGTTTCGCTTTTTAGGGTTTTCTTGACATTAAGAAACCTGTGAAATCAATCTGTGAGGGATGTCGACAAGCCAATCACGAATCGAGATTGAAAAGTTTGGAGGAAAGGGTTTTGAGTTATGGAAACTGAAGATAGAGGCCCTGCTTGTTGACAGGGAACCCTAAAAATTAAGAGATATACACCTGAAATGAAGTGCGCTGGTCCCTGGTTTAAATACATATCCTCCAAACTTTCCAACTTTTTCAAGATGTTTAAAAATCATTTATTTTTCTCTCTTTTATTGACAGCAGAGTTGCGAATGCAATGAAGTGCACTGGTCCCTGGTTTTTTATTCATGGTGATTTTTTTATAATTGTTATTCATTTTTGAAGTATGTTTTGCCTGACATAAAAATGAGTGGCCACAGTATATAGTTTTCCCAGGAATGAGAGTAGCATACTTGATTACTTGATGCTTCTTACATTTTAGTTTATAACTTTTAACTACATATCCTAGTTTGGGCTGAAGCTATTGTTTTATTGAAATTCATGAGACTGTCACGTTATTTTCTGAGTCCTTCCATGGATATTGTTGTGGTATCTATCTAGTTATCTACTACAAGGAAACTTTACCGTAGTGTGTATGTGGAATGAAGACCATATAGTCTAATGGCTCTGTAGTCCTACCTATGTTTGATAGCTATCTAACTTCAACAATGTGCAGATCTCCATAATAGAGATCATGGTTAACTGTGCTGGTAATCAACTTGGAGGTAAAAGATAACCACGATGAAGCAGCAGTAGGAGCAAGGCTTACTTTAGATCTATGTCAGGAGGTTTAGGTCTCATGCAGTCTATGTTTTCCTTGTATTCATATTATATATATATTTTCTGTTGACTGTCTTAGAAGCTTTGAATGTGTGAGACCAACACGACGGGACAGCAAAATTGAAGTGCCCTATAAGAATTTTATAATTTTGAATTGGCTTAATCCTGTTCCCTAGTGCACAAATGACATCACTGTTAATTGAACTGTTCCCTAGAGCTACTAATTCAACACACTAATTTTGACTTAGGAACAGAGCTACTAATATTCAGTTGAGTTGTAAGTTACGAACAGAGCTACTAACCTGGGGAGGAAATGCTGTTGCGGAGGAAAAGGAAACGCCACCGACGAGGATTTGAAGTCGCGAGATAGGTTGAGGGTGAGAGTGAGCATGGTGAAACCTATTTAGGCATAAATAGTAAACAGCATCAGCACCAGAATTTTGATATATAGTAGTATTAAATTAGAGATGAGCATCAATAATCCATGGTATTTAAATGAAGAGTAGCGCTATATAATTTAAAAGAGCGGCAGAAACTTGTCAGAATTTTTTATATTTAATGATAGTTGTATGATAAATAAATGGAACTGCTAAAATGATCACTCAAGTAAGATCCAATAATAATTCTAACAGTCTAAAAATATTACTATTATCAGCTGTTTTTTTTCTAAATAAAATTATAAGTCAATGTTTTTCTAAATGACAGTCACTAGTACGATTTGGATTGCTAGTCTTTGTTAGACTCCAACGTTAATAGGGATTTGTTTAAGGTTGATTTTAATTGTCTCAAAAATGAATAAATACAGGGAAAGAGTCCCCATTCAGAGCTTCAAGCATTGACCATCTCAAAGCTGAAACCAGTACCTAGACTCAAACTAGTCTAGTACACAGACAACTCCGACAGGTCTTACCACAGTATTGCCCAAATAATCTAGGGATGTCTAAAAATTATTAGACCAATTTTATTCAATTAACTTTTTGTTACTCAAGTGAATACTACACAATAATATACAATAACTTTAAATAAGATAGTATGATGAATAGAATGATGTCATATTTAGCCACTGCTAGCCATAGTGTGAAGGACATAATGCACAACATTTTCATTTTCAACTGAATACAAAGCCAAATAGATGCATGCACTATATGGAAATTCCAGTCTAATGCATTAATATACAATCTTGATGCAGGTACAACATTTCAGATTTGTACAGTGCTTGGACCGTCTCACCTTAGAGGGGAGATATAACCAATGGGTTAACTGCTTCCAAATGACTAGGTTGGGAACATCACCTATTTATTGATTGCTACACAAGTGGATATGGAAAAGCTGTTAGTTCTCTTTATCTTGTTATTATTTCTTAATTTCTATAATTCTATCAACCTCTATATACACACCAACGGCATTTACCATTCTCTTTTCTTGCTTAGGCACTTTGAGGCTAATTTTAATATGATTCATATAGAATTTAGTTACTAAAAAGGAAATATGTGTTTATTTGGTTCTTGATTGGAAGTGCACGTTTTATAAAAATTGTTTCTTGAAGTGTGGATCAACTAACGAGTTTATCCAATCAAAGTTGTAAATTTTTAAGAGTTTATTCTATATAGATGATTGGTGTGAAGCATTTTGATACATTCAAAAGAATTTCATTACTTTATCACATCATTCTATTCATTTGTAGTAACAAAGTTAATTCCTGCTAAACATTGCATAAGAATTTGAATACTACACAAGCGAGATGGATAAAGGAATAAGATAGTATAAGAGTCAAACATGCTAAAGAGCATCATCTTTAAAAAATACTAAACAATAACAATTTTTAGTTTGTCAAACTGGGTAATGCTAGCTTGTAACTCAAGTGAGGGTACTAAGATGATGGAACATCTTCCTATAAACCTCTCATCTTGTCTGTTAATCATCAACACATTTATAAACCGTGAATTTGATTATATCAAGTATTGACAATGAGTACATTTCTTATTAATTTTTGAAATTATGAGTTAAATATTTTTAAAATCCTACTGATGGCTGACTTGATAAAATATTCTCACTGTAATTAGACTTGATATAATATTATTCACTCACTACACATTCAGGGCATTTGCATTTGCATTTTTCTTAACCTTTCTCTTCATTACAAACTCACTCACTCTCCAAACCCAATCCACTCCAATCCCATGCAACTAAACCTTATCCCTAAACCCCTGAACTCTCATTTTCATTAATGCGAGGTATGGGACTAACCCCAAATGATAACTTCTTAAAGACCCTTTCAACCCAAAACAAAAAACACTGAATACTTCAACTACATCACATTAAGCATGAGTTATGAGCTATGTAAAACAAGAACTCAATGTGGATGGCTAATGGAAGGCGTAGACTTCCACGCTATCGAAGCAGTAGCATCCAAATGATGTAGCTTGAGACTGAAACAACATCGCGAGTGATGGCAGTGAGACTGAGCACCATCGCAAGTGCGAGTGGTGAGGGTGGCGACCATCGCGAGTGAAAGCAGTGAGAGCACTAGTGAAAGGTTTGGAAAGCAATGGTGAAGAGAGTGAGCGCGAAAGAGAACGAAACCAATGATTGGGATTTTAATTTGGGTTAAAATAAAACATTGATTTTTATAAAAATCGATGTTAAAAACTCATAAGACGACATCGATTTTTATAAAAACCTATATTGTTTGACACACAACATCAGTTTTTTAAAAACCAATGTTAATGAACTCAAATTAATTACAATTATATCACCATGCTTTTTTCAACATCGATTTTATAAAAATCGATGTTAAAATGGCGACTTCAAAATCATATTTTCTAGTAGTGCTCAATCCCTTTCTCTAAAAACCGTTCATGTTCTCTCTTAATATCAAAAATGGCCAAAGAAACCATTCCTACCAACTCACCATCCCCATCCTCTAGTGAAGAGATAAAGATTGACACCTTCGCACATCACGATATCAGCATCATCACATAAGCCAAAACACTTGTTTACATTTAACACTTCTTTGATATTGAGTATTTGGAGCAATCTAAGGTAAAAATTGCTTGACTGTCAGATAAAGGGATACTTCAATGAGCGTCAAAAAGATTTACCCATAACTCATAAAGGAAAAATGCATGTTAGGTCTAGACAACCATTTTGTTAAGGTCTAGATGACATACCTACCTTAGATTTTGATGATTAACCATGAGTATAAATTATTGATAAATTAATGAGCTTATGACAAGTGGACAAGATCAACATTATTAAAGGACTTAATTGTTATCTACATATTACAAGTAGACAAGATCAACGTTATAAAAGGGAAGCACACGTATTCTCACTCATGAATGTTCAGTTTACCTCTCTTTATTTGAATTGTTAACATTTGAATTTAAGGAAAGGATATAATATAAGAGAATAGAAGGTCTATACAAAATATTCCTCCAGGGTCGCTTTCATCGAGTACAAGAAGCACATGTAGCTATATGTACTTCTGCTCATTTCCTCTCAAATCAAAGAATGCCATGTAGCCTCATCTTCCATCGTGAGACAATGGTTATTTCAATGACTCAGCACTAATCTCATAACGGATCCTTCATAAAGTCTATAAGAGGCGGACTCTACCCACAAAGCGAATCGACAAAGTTATTACAAGAAAAGAGAATAAGTCTGAAGTAAAATTGTAACGCCTCTCTTTACCCTCTCGTGCTTTGTTAATTTAGATATAAACTCGTTACCACTTTGTATTAAAATTAGATTGGTTAAAAAAAAATTCGAAAATCATTTCTCTTTGCTCGCAAGGGTTACTAATCGTTTGTAACATAAACAAATTATTCCTCTCCACGGTTTAATTAAAATAATAAAGTACAGTCCATTTAATACAGTCCAGGATACAATTCATACGGTTCCAACTATAAGCCAACGAAAATACAAACAGATTAAACTTAATACAAATCATCAACACATCTTTATCATCGTTTCTTCATCAACCCTTCACAGCTTATGCTTTCCTGTTCTTCTGCTCGCCCAAATAAATTGGGGTCATCACAGGTGTCAACCACAGACACAACACAGGGTAAGTTCATGACACTCATAGTTTGAATAAAAACATACATAAAGAAATATATATATATATATATATACGCACATAGTTATTATTTATAAAATAAGCGACAAACCTAATCCACACCTTAACCAAATCACCTTATCACAATACACAGTTCACATCAGATCAACCATACACCACAAAAATATACAATACCACAGTCTTATGCCCCTGCCAGGAAAAAATATAAAATAACACGGTCTTTTGCCCCGCCAGGCTTAAATATAGATAACGCGGTCTTATGTCCCCGCCAGACAGAATAAAATAACGCGGTCTTATGTCCCCGCCAGACAAAATATCATAACGCGGTCTTATGTCCCCGCCAAACAAAATAACATAACGCGATCTTATGTCCCCGTCAGACAAAATAACATTCATTCAACCACAGTCCACTTCATATATTTTTTTGTTTAGTATGTGTGGAATTATTTGAGATGTGAGGAACTAAGATTTATTTTGGGATGTTACAAAAACTCTGCTAAAATCACTAGACAATTCATTTAAGCTTTCATTGTTTATCCTTTGCAAAGCAAATTTATCTTGTATTTGAGCGTTATTGTTTTTCCACTCATTGAGTGCTATTGAATACTTGTATTCATTCAAACTACTGTTTGTGAGAGCCAGGAGTGGCTTAGTGTTAAACAATACTTGAATTTCTTAGATAGTGCCAAAAGTGGTATTAAGAATACTTGTATAGCCAAGAGTGTAAAGACAGAATACTAGTTTTCTAATCAAGTTTTGATTAGTGGAACCAGTAAAAGAGAACTGGATGTAGTTTAGTTTGGGTGAACCAGTATAAACCAAGTGTTTCTACAACTCTCCTTACTAGTTTATTAAGCATTCTCTTAGCACTTTCTATTATTCTTTTCATACCAAGTAAGTGCTTGAAAAACTGTTTTAAAACTATCTTAATTAGTTATTGGACGATCAAACTTGGCTTTATCAAAACTTCTTTTCTTTTCAGTGGACGACTCATCATATATATATACACACACACACGCGTGCGCACACACATATATTGTCTAAATCTGTGATAATCGTTTTAAAAGTTATTATCTTTGATTAACACACTATTCAACCCCCCATTCCAGTGTGATTGTTGTTATTTCAATGCAAACTTTGATGATAGTTGCCAAATTGTTTCAACAGTGTTGGGAAGAGGAGTTATCATCTCCATCAAGACCATTGTTGAAGTTATAGGGTGTGAGCATATAAAAACTTAGTATACCAACGAATTGGCTAAAACATATGGAGGTCATATTGGAAAGGTGCTATGTGGAGGAAACTACACTGAAGGAAACAAGATTATGTACATAAACTTTTGCAAGGACGCTAAAATCTGGCATAGTAGATTTGCAACAAGAATATCCTGCCCAATATTGGGTCCAAGGACTCAGTTACATTCTTGCATAAGTTTGTATTCTTTCATCTGATGGAGGACATTCCTTTCAACTTTCCTCAAGTCCTTTACTGCAACATTGTCAGAACTATGAGGGGAGCTCAAGGAAATAAGGCAATTCGTTATGCAACTCTACTAAACAAAATGTTTTGAGTTTAGAAGGTACACCAAAAGTTCTTTGATGTGCTAGAAGAGGAAGAAAGAGAAGCCATAATTAGAAAGGGAGGATTAATTACTGAGCAATAAAAACTTGGGTACGCAACATCAAGACCATAATTTTGAGATTGACATCTCAGAAAGGGAAATACCCCAACCGGAAGAGAATGAGAAAAAAAGGAAAAGGGAAGCAAAAAAACAAGTATTATTCAGCATGTTGAGGAAGGAAAGATTGTTATGTTTGGCAAGATCAAAAGAGTCGTAAAGGACTAGCTAACTACATAAGAACAGGAGAATTTGTCTCAGTGAGAAAGAAGAACAAAGAAAAGTAAAGAAAAGCATTGCGTTCAATCCTCCTTCATCTCGGATCAAGCATCCAAAGACTGCTCTCACAACGAATAGTCCAAGGAAGCAAGTTCTATATAAATCAACAAACCAAAGGCTTAGAAAGCTACACGAGTCTGAGGATAATGATGATGCTCCTATTATTCAACAAAAAAGGAAGATTGGTGAAGGAAAAGTTCTAGCATTTGTTGTCAACAAGAAGCAAAAAACTGTTGCAGGGTCCAATGATAATGACCCCATTGTGCACACCAAAGAACCTAAAAGGACTAAGAAAAGAGCAAAGAAACAGAAGCCAGTTGTTGAGGATGATTAGGTTCCTTGTTTCCCACCTCACGCACTATGAATAATCAAGAACCATCCATGCCTATTCTGTCTCCCATAACCACAATAGTAGTTCAAAAGAAGCGTCCATTATCACCTATAAACTTGTCTAAGTTTATCAGAGCAACATCTATACAAAATTCAGAACTAACTCTCACATGGCCAAGATGGACTCATTATCCTAAGGTAATAGTTGAGGAGAAGATGCCTAAAGAAATGTTACATGTTGCTTCCTTCAAAATAAATAAGCAAAACTATTGTAAAAGGAAAGACTTGATTTGGAGACCTTGTACATAAGAACCTGATTGAAGTATTTGCTCTGACTTGGAAGAATTATGATTATGAGCACATTCCTTCTACTAAGTATGCAGTTCTCCTAAATGAGCAATCATTCTTCTTAAAGCACCCACATGGACAAGGGAAGGCATGTCAGAGTTGATTCGTATGGAAGGTCGTTATTCATGCCTTGTTGGAACTCAACAGATGGTGTGTCCACTCCCTGTAGAACATGAGGTAGCCTTGACTGAGAAAGATGTTGAGATCACTAAAGAGCTAGATGAAGAGTATAATGACAAAGATCCTCAGAAGAAGAGAGGAAAGAAGAAGAAATCTTCAAAGAAATAGACCAAGTCCAGTGATAACAAGGAAGTTGAAGATGCTATGAGGGCTGCACTCAAGGACAACTTGGATCCATCCAAGAATATTCAAACGCCTCCAATAAGATTAGAAAAGAACATAAATTTCTAGATTCTAATCACTAGATTCATACCACTCCATCCCGCAACTCCAATGATCAGTTTTCAAGAAGGAGGCTTTCATGATTTGGGCAAGCTTTTCTCTCATATGTATGTCACTAACCAAGCAACATCATATCCCCCAAATCTTCACATCTGTCCTACCACTAATATCAAGTTCATGCTTGATAGAGTATGTCCAAGATTTCCTATTCTTGACATAGGGAATAAGAGATTTAAATTATATGGTCCAACAGAGATTCCTAATAGATCGGAAATGATGGAATTATTCAAGTATCCATTTAAATGGGAGACTCTATGCAACAAGGGTCAACTTATTCGATGTCTAGAGCAATATGATGCAAATAAATTATGCTCTTATATGATATCTGATAATCATGCACAATCTACATGAGATTACTCTATTATCTTTCATAATTATGTTTTATCTCAATCAAAATTTATATGGTTTGTAATCATAAAAAATGGAGAGATTGTTCGATTGAAACCAATAAAAGTTTTTTCTGAAACCTATAAAAGAACTCAAGGATCAGGACAAGAACTCGATTGAAATATTCACAAGTGTAAAATGTCGTCAAAAGTATTGGACGGTCAAACACAAAAGTTATAAAGTTCATTATTTGCTTAGCAAAGTCATCTAATTGTATTTGAATTAATTGTATATCTATCCTCTCTCTTTGAGAGATTTGAATACCATATTCATTCAAATTCTTGTCTAAAAAGTCAGGAGTAACTTACCAATCAAATAATACCCGAATGTTCTTAATCTCAGGGGGAGATTAAGGGTGTGCCAGAAGTGACTTAGAGAATACTTGTTGAAGCTACGAATGGCAGGTTAGAACATTTGTTTGTAATCAGTTTGATTAATGGAACCTTTTACAAGTTGCAAAGGAATTGGACGTAGCTCAAGGTTGAGTGAACTAATATAAATCAAGTATTTCTACCTTGCTATTAGTTATTTAACTTATATTCTCTTAAACATATTTCTGCACACTTGGACACATAAGTATGTTATTGAAAACCTTTATGAAAACTACTTGAACGCTAGTCACAAAAACTAACTCATTAACATTGTTCTCGTATTTATTGGATTCATAAACAAAACATCTTATTTGGTAAAGAAGGTTCATTTTTTATCTAGCACACTATTAACCCTCCTTATAGTGTAATGTCTATTATTTCAGTTTTTACATGTTGAATATGGTTTTATCCTGTTTTGATGATGTTAGATCCAAGTCGTATACATTTTTTATCCAACAACTGAACTGAACAAGTAATTGGTTGTTCCATTCCAATTTTTACAACAACGATTAAAACTTAATGAAAGCGATAAAGCACAAGATGCGCCTCACCATTACATGTGCCAACCCATGAATCCGCTACAAATAAAACCAAAGCCTGATACAGAACATGCTACATATGAAATATTGTTGCCATTCATCCCAACGAAACACCAACAAATTACGTATAATATGAGTGATAAACTTCATACACCATTAAGTTTTCTTATACTCCATTTAATATTTTTAAAACCCAAAAATACCCTCACCAGCTTTCCTTTTATATTTGTGTGGGTGCACAGTGAGGTTTTTTTTCCCGTTATTATGTTCAAGTAGTTCATTCTGGAAAGGCTGTCCGTTGGTGGTAGTTGGTTGCATTTAGTTGAGTTGGTCAGAACTTTGGCGTGGTGGTGGCCGTCAGAGTCGTCGTCGGTGGTTGCAGAGGTGAGTTTTGGTGTTCATTGTTGGTTACGGATTCAGGAATCCGTGAAGTTCATACGGATCAGGTAATCCGTATGACTCATACGGATTATACAATCTGTAAGAACCATACTGATTAGGTGATCCGTATGGACTTTACGGATTGTAGGATCCGTATGGCTCATACAGATGATACAATCCGTAAAGTCTATACGGATCACCTAATCCGTATGGTTCTTACGGATTGTATAATCCGTATAAGCCATACGGATTACCTGATCCGTATAGGCTTCACGGATTGTACAATCCGTATTGTTTAAAATGAATAATTTTTTTAAAAAAAAATAGGAAAAATGGTTAAAAATGAATTTAAGTAAAATGTACCTTAATTTTATAAATTATTTGATCATTTGTTAAATTGTGATGTTGACAATTTGATCATTTGTTAAATCACAAAACTTTGTAAAAAAATATGTATTGAATTACATTGTGTATTGAATTACATTTGAGTTTAATTTTATAAATTATTTTAGTGACTAAATACAAAAGAAATTTGTGGATTGTTTATGTAATTGGTGATCTTTTAGACTTTCGTGATTTATTTAAAATATGTTAATTTATGGATTGGCTATGGAAATTGTGACGTTTATTAGAAAATGTTATTATCATCCATGTATGTGTTTTTAGTAATGAAGCTTAAAATTTGTAGTTGTTAGGATGGACAGTGATGACTGGATTTATGAAAGTATTTTGTCTGAAGAAAATTGTATGGATGAAGACATCGGAGCGGACCGTGATGCGTATGAAGACAATAATTGTGTAATTGATTGTTCTGCAGCGTTCAACACGACTGAGGTATTTATGTGATTTTGAATGTAGTACATTTTGTGAAATGATTAAAATATTAAAGATGAATTATTAATTTGTGTAGGTGTTTGAGTCACGTGATGCGGTATTGAAATGGGCTCGGAATATTGAAAATGAGAATGGTTTCGTAGCTGTGATAATGAGGAGTGACACATCGATGGGAAAAATAGGAAGGACATCATTTGTGTTAATTGGCTGTGAAAGGAGTGGAAAGTATAGACCATGAAGAAAAGGTTTCACACCTTCAACGACTAGTACTAGAAAATGTGAGTGTCCGTTTAAGTTGCGAGATAAACCAGTCCCGGGAGGTCAAGGTTGGATGGTGAAGCTTATATGTGGCATTCATAACCATGCTTTGGCTAAGTCATTTTGTGGACACCCATATGCTGGTCGACTAAGTCAGGAGGAGAAGATAATTGTTGTTGATATGACAAGGTCGATGGTGAAACCCAAAAATATTCTTCTAACTTTGAAGGAGCACAATGAGAATAATTATACAACTTTAAAGCAAGTGTACAATGCAAGATATGCATACCGCACACGTACAAGAGGTGATAATACTAAAATGCAACAGCTTATGAAACTTCTTGAACGTGACATGTATACTCATTGGCATAGATTAAAGGATGAAAATGTTGTACGTGACTTGTTTTGGGCACATCCGAATGCAATACAATTGAGCAATGCATATCATATGGTGTTCTTGATAGACAGCACATACAAAACAAACAGGTATATACTAACTTTGCTTGACATTGTTGGTGTCACACCTACTGGGATGACATTCTCTGCTGCATTTGCCTATTTAGAGGCGGAACATACGAACAATGTTGTGTGGACCCTTGAACGGTTTAGAGGGATTTTTCTTAAAAGTGAATTTTTCCCTAAGGTCATTGTTACGGATAGAGATTTAGCATTGATGAGTGCAGTCAAAATCATTTTTCCAGAGGCAACCAATTTACTGTGCAGGTTTCACATTGACAAGAATGTGAAGGCAAAATGCAAAACTTACATTCGGGAGCAGAATGCATGGGATTATGTGATGGAAGCATGGGGAAGTGTTGTCGACTGTGCTAAGGAGAATGAATTTGATGATTATATTATGAAGTTTGAGGTTGCATGTACTCCGTGGTCAACGTTCGTTGATTACGTGAAGGACACTTGGTTGAACCCCCACAAAGAAAAATTTGTGACAGCCTGGACAAACAAAGCCATGCATTTTGGAAATACAACAACAAACAGGTAACTTTCGCTTACGACATTGGTTAAATTATCATTTGCATAAGTTGAAAGTCTTTGAAATTCTATTGATGTCCATCGTAAATTGCAGGGTTGAGTCAGCCCATTGGACCTTAAAGCGGCTACTACAGAATAGTCTTGGTGATTTGTGCACGGTTTGGGATGCGATGAACAATATGATCACGTTGCAACATACTGAAATCAAGGCATCTTTGGAAAGAAGTACACATGTGGTTGGACATGTTTTTAAAGTAATGTTATACAAGAGACTTATTGGCATGGTGTCCAGGTATGCGTTAAATCAAATTGCTGCTGAGTATGAGAGGGTGAACTATGCTGAAAAAACCCATCTCGTTGTGGATGTGTGCTGAGAACATCGTATGGTTTGCCTTGTGCATGTGAGCTATCTAAGAATGTTATTGGGAGCATTCCAACTAACACCGTTGATCGAAGGTCGTACTCCGTCAAATTAATATTTATTTAATTGTAGTACTAGGAAAGTGACTCCTAGGTCGTCTCTCAAGGATCA
>PYAF01002025.1:210864-221171 GCA_007407185.1 Glycine tomentella | reverse complement strand
CATATGTGTATCGGGTCATGCATTGGAAAATTACAAGGATCGCAATTATCTAATGTTATAAATGGCTATTCCAAATCCAAATCTTTATTGAATGTATTTGATAATTTATCATAAAACATGTATTTCAAATTATAACAACATTCAACTTATATTCAATTATTTAAATATTTAAATTACCAAAGAAAAATATAAAACTGTAAGTTAACGGATTGAGTGATCCATAGGTTCCTCACGGATTAGGTCATCCGTATAACTCTTACGGATTAATCAATTCGCCAGAGTTATACGGATTACCTAATCCGTGAGGAACCTACGGATCACTCAATCCGTTAACTTACAATTTTATATTTATACGGATTCCACAATCCGCAACAACTGCATGGATCCTTCAATCCGTAAAATCAATACGGAAAATATAATTCGTGACGAAAAGGCAGGAAAAAAAAAACAGGATAAATACGGATTAGGCAATCCGTTGGCATCATACGGATTGATTGATCCTTATGTTGTTTACGGATTACAGAATCCGTGAACTTCACACGGATCAATCAATCCGTATGGTGCCCACGGATTGCCTAATCCCTATTCATCCTACTTCCTTCTTACGGATGGTTCAATCCGTGCCATCCTCACGGATCCGCCAATCCCCACCACACCACAGAACTCACCTTTGTTGACGACGCCCAAAAACGACCTCCACCACCAACGACGCCGCAACAGAGCTCTACTACGCCACCAGAGAACGACCTAGGTACACGGTGCTACGGACATTGTTGCGAAAGGCTCCAAACGAGGGAAGAAGAATAGGAATTCGAAAGGCGCCTATATAGTGTATAAGAAAAATGGCTCTCAAACGTTTAATAAAAATTAAACTTAAGGGTAAACTTGGAAATCCACTATGCTTATATAGTGTATAAGAAAAACATCTAGTGTATATAGTAGATGCCAACAAATAATGCAAAATGACTTGCTTTACAACAATCTTTGTGAGAGCCATTTACACTTGCTTTTTTTGTGTTTTTACCAAATCCGCATCCCCAACTACTATATTCACGCCAATATTGTGCACAACTTCTGCACACAAAGTCTACATTCTTCATAAAATTGCATTATCTACTATCTTTACATGAGCTATACCTTTATATCCACTTGCCAAGTTACCATTATCCATTCATTATTGTAAGACGTTATTGAAAATGTCAATCTGCATACACTATTTGTGCCACCCCTTTAAATAGAACCACCCAAAATTATTGTTAATTTGGTTCAAAATTAGATTTAAAAGTTAATAATTCGGTTCAAATTAAACTTACAATTATCTAAATTTTAGTTGTTTATTTTTTTCTTCTACTCTTAATTTAAATTTTTTATTATAATTAATCATGATATAAAATTAATGATACCATCATGATTGTCTTCATTAGTAAAATGAAAGATTATTGGTAAGAGTACGTAAATTTTTAGTGATTTATATGTTTAATTTAATTAATGATATTAATTATATATCAATAGTTTGGATTAATATTCATCTTTAATATGACAAAAATAAATAAAATTAAAAAATTTACATTTTAATCATATTTCAAAGAATTCAGATTTACAATCTTCATTAATATATTTATATTCCCAATTGAAAAGTCAAACTTTCAAATTTAGTGAAATTTATATCTTCATTATTTTTATGATTCAGTCTACTAAATTTTCATTATTTGATGACTTGTTTTAATCTAGTAATTAGTAAACATGGAATCAATAACACCTTATTGTCCACACAACTTAACCAAGAAGATACAAATAATAAAAATTCAACAAAGAAAATGAAATAAGCGTACATCACTTATAATCAAATATTATACATAGGACTTTAACATGTTAATATCATCAATTTATATATTCATTACTGATTAATTGATTTTAGTTGTTAATCAGTAAAAAAGACAATCAATTTATACAACATACATCTTGGACATTAAAAGAAAAAGGGGATAATAATAATATCAATAGCAAACCCTCAATTGCACAATATCACCAAACATCAATTTAAATTTTTTAGTAGTAAATAAATAAAAAGATAACTCAAACTACCCATGGGACAAATAAAATGTACCCCTTATCGCATTAGATAATGAAGGAGAAATCAGGAGAGGGTAAAAAATTCTTATCATATCCTTTGTAATTCCTTCAACCTTGTTTTACATGTTATACTTTGAAGATGTAACATGTAGCACATCTGATATGATTGTTTAAAACATAAAATAATTAATTTTATTTCCAAATCTTCACAGATTTGTCATGACTGGCAGAAGCAACCATCCCTGTGACCGGTGATTGTGCTAGAGCAGATATCACACACTCGTGAGCTGAAATTGTCATACATTTATTTTCAGCCATGTTCCATAATTCCAATGACTGCAAAACATGAATGAATCAAATGAAAACATGTTTTCAATCATATAATATATTGCAAAACATGTTCCAATAAATTTTAAATAAGGATCATAGAAGAATTAGGTAGTTAAAATCAAAATCAGATTATCGAATTTGATTTTATTTTATTCTCATTTAATCTAGAAGATTTAGTTTGTTGATATCAAGATCAGATTATACAGATCTGAGTTGATTCTCCTTTATTTTTCTATCTTTGCATTTATTTTGTAATCAGAGTGGTCTATATAAATCAAATCCTTCATGTAATTGTGATCAATGTACAAAAAATAAAGATCAGTTTCTTCTCCTAAAATTACAGCATGTTTATACGGTGGAATTTTGGTCTTCCGCCATTGATAACACTAGTTGTATCAGCCTAATAGCTAACCAAGCCTCATCCCAAATCATACTTCCAAAGGAAACTACTAGTTTTCCTACATAGCTTTTCATCAAACAGTAAGAATTTGCAGCATTTTCATCTTTACATTAATATAATTTCAGGTATCATAAAGTTACTAAAAGTGTATTTTACTAAGGAAAGGGAAGAAGTGTTTTAATTCCATGTAGGCATTGTGGAAGGGTGTGACATGATGTAACTGCCCACTGCAGTGTGCTTGTATTGTAGTATGAAAAGCAAGGGAGGGATTTGGCCATAATAGGGAGAGTTAAAACATCAAAATGGTATGAAAGATCTTTAGAGGAAAGTGAGGGAGATTTCTACCAAGGCCTGTATTTCTTTTTCTGCTTCTGCTTCTAAGTTATCACTAATTGTGGGTGTGTATGAGTAAATCGTGATGAGAGAGAGATGAGAGAGAGAGCTAGTGAGAGAGACACTGGGTGGGTGAGAGTCCAAAATAGAAACAGGTACAGAGTGAACAACTCTGCGTTGGGGTTTGGGCAGCAACCTGCCATCTTTGCAAATCATCAACGAGGAGACATAAAGAGGAGAAACTGGAGGGATGCAGAAGATGTCACATCCTTCTACTTTACACGTTTCCCTGAAGATACTGGGGAAAATGAATTATGACTAGAATTGAAGAGATGGGGTGAAGTTAGGGAAGTTTACATTGCAAAACATAGGAATAAGAGTGGTCGTAGATACGGGTTTGTTCGCTTCAAAAGGGTTGATAACATTGGCCTACTGGAGTGCCAACTGGATAGTCTGGTCATCGGGGGTTTGAAACTACATGCAAACCTCCCCAAACACGGTAGGTACGGGCAGAAGACTATAGCAGATGGAGTGGGGTACCGCCACAAGCAGGGACTGGATGGTGAAAAGCTTAAAGGAAAAGAAAAAGTAGGCGCGTGGCAGAGCACAGCACAAGAGAAGTATAAAACTCTGCCCTAACGTGATTCCTCTTCCTATATCCAGCCTCAGAGAGTTTCCTATGCGCGAGCGGTCACCTGGAATAATAATACCCCGGCAAAGAGATGGACTCAGGCGCAGGCGTGGACGATGCAATCTCATTCGACCATCCAATTAACTGTCCAATGGAGAAAAGAAAATGGTTTAGTGATGCCTGGGTTGGTCGTTTAAAGAAGTTGACGGCGTTCGACAGACTAGAGGAAGAATTCTTGTGGGACGGGGGAGAAGACATCAAACCCAAATATTTGGGAAATGTTATGGTGCTTCTCTCGGGGCTTAGTGACGAAAAAGCAGATGAGTTGAGCAGGGGAACAATTGTTGGCGACCTGTCCATGTTCCATTCTCTGGAAAGGTGGAGTCCATTGTTGAGGTCGAGACATGGGACATGGAGAATATCACCAAACTTGTGGCAGGAGTGGGTGACGTAGTGGAGGTGGACGACAATACAGATGACCTTCAACGTCTGGATAGAGCACGGGTTCTCCTTAAAACACTGTGGCCTCCTCTGATTAATCATAAGGTGATGACAACCATCAATGGTATAGACTATAGCATTTTTATTGCTTAGGAGATGGGACACAGTGATTGCAGATGCAACTGTAGTTCCAACAGATCGTTCTCCGACGAGATAACGTCAGATGACAGCAGCTCAAAGTTACGCGAGCTATTAGAGATGTCGGTGGTGGCGGAAACTCCGACGGCAGCTTTGGCGGTGGACGGGGAGGGAGAAGAACATCACGATAAGGTTGAAGGTAAGCGAGGGACCAGGGGTTTGTGCCTCGTACAAGAACCGCTGGGTAAAAGCCCCCCTAGCTGTGCGCAGAAGACTGAGACACTACTCATGTGTAGTGGAAATCAGACCTTGGAACAACAACAGCAGGTCCTTGTTAGTAGGGCTGCAGATACGGAAGCGTGGGAGCAGGATATAGCAGCGGAAAAAGAAAGCTTTGGCTATGGTGTTTGTGAGAAAGGGGAAAGCTCTGTTCCAGCTTTCTGTGAGATGGAGGAAGCCAGTAGCCAAAATGAACCAAGAAGGAAAGGAGGGGACCCACGTGTTTCTATGTGTTTTGAATTTACTGAGACGGAGTCAAAGGGTGAGCCAATGGGTCAGGATAACGAACGGGCATCACTAGGACCCACAAATATTTGCTGTTGGGAAGGGTCAGGAGATAAACATGGGCTGTTGGGCCTTAAACATAGTGGGCCAGATCCACACTTGAAAGTATACTCCAGAAATAAATGGTGCAAAAAGGAGTCAGCAACTACAAACATTTCTGAATTTATTTCTAGGCCAGGCCTGGAACAGTGTATCTCTACAGGCAAGGAGATTCAGAATGCCGTAACTAATCCTGAAACAACCCCTACAGTGGCGGGCAGCAGTGGATTGAAGGATCTAGTGGAATTGGGGGGAAGACCAATTAAAATCCTTTCTGCTGGTAAAGAAGTGTGCAGTCCTAAGCCTGCTGAATGGGATAACCAACCTGTGAGGGACTGGGCCTTGGCAACTATGCTGGGTGAAAGCTGTAGTAACCACAATGATATGATTAAGCTGATGTCTGACTTGGAAGAAAGAGATAGAAATGAGGTCATCAAGAAGGGAGACAGCGAAGTTCTGTGATGAAGATTCTCTCATATAATGTAAGCGGCTTGGGGAGGGGTGTAAAATGGACATCTATTAGGAAATTGGTTCATAAGGAGAAGGTGGATATGCTATGTTTACAAGAAACTAAAAAAGAAATTATAGACAGAATGGTGTGTCAAGCAGTGTGGGGGGTCAATGATGTTAGCTGGGAATTTCAACCAGCTGTAAACAGTGCTGGAGGACTCTTATGTGTATGGAGTGCGGATACTTTTAAACTAGAGAAGAAAGTAACGGGAAATGGGTTCATATACTTGGAAGGAATATGGGTTGCTGATAATATCAGAGTTTCGTTTGTGAATGTATATTCACCGTGTGAGACTGCAGCAAAAAGAATCTTTTGGGAGAATATCAGTCAGTTGCGTCGTGGAAATTTGGGGGGCCTATGGTGTGTTATTGGTGATTTCAATAACATTAGGAGACAATCGGAGAGAATGGGTATTTGTCAGAAATTCAGAAGCAGGAATAATATCAGAGTTTAATGAATGGATTGCAGAGCTAGAGGTGGTAGAGGTGCCGAGTGTTGGGAGGAAGTTCACATGGTATAGACCTAATGGGACTGCAAAAAGTAGGTTGGACAGAGCTTTTGTATCTGAGGAGTGGATGGTTAAGTGGCAAGGCACTATTCAGCTTACTTTGGACCGTAATTTCTCTAATCACTGCCCTATTTTGCTGACAGCATCTTCTGCTGATTGGGGCCCTAAACCTTTTAGGATGATGAATTGCTGGTTTGGTGATAAGTCTTTCAGAAAGGTGGTTACAGAAGGCTGGAATTCAACCTCGATCCCTGGATGGGAGGGTATGTGCTAAAAGAAAAACTCAAGAGAATGAAACAGATTCTTAAGGACTGGAATAAACAGCATTTTGGTGATACCCAACAAAGACTAGCAAGTGCAGAAAGGGAGCTCAACAAGTTGGAATTGGAAGGTGATACTAGACAGCTTGATGAGGCGGAGTTGAAGAAGAGAAAACAATTGCAGGTGGAGGTATGGGAAGCTGCACAATCACGTGCCTCAATTCTCAGGCAGAAGGCTGGGACAAGATGGATTAAGGAAGGGGATTGCAACTCCAGATTTTTCCATTTGACAATCAATTGGAAGCATAGGCAAAATCAGGTCAAAGGTGTATTTGCAGATGGGTTGCTGGCTAGAGGAACCTTGTAGGGTAAAAGAAGAAATCAGATTGTTCTTCAAAAGGAGGTTTGATGAACCGATGCGGGAGAGGCCTAGATTAGATGGAGTTAATTTCAAGACCATTGATCAACAACAGAATAACATGTTGGTGGCAAGGTTTGATGCAAAGGAAGTCAGGGATGCAGTTTGGGAGTGTGGGAGTGACAAGAGCCCTAGGCCGGATGGTCTAAACTTTAAATTTATTAAGGAATTTTGGGAAGTCCTTAAACCTGATTTCCTTAGATTTTTGGACGAATTCTATGTAAATGGTGTTTTTCCAAAGGGTGGAAATGCCTCTTTTTTAGCTGTGATTCCTAAAGTTCATGACCCAGTGAGCTTAGACGAATATCGCCCTATTTCTCTAATAGGTTGCATGTATTAAATAGTGGCTAAGATGCTGTCCTCCAGATTGAAGAAGGTACTACCAGCTGTAATAGATGTCCGACAATCTGCTTTCATAGAAGGGAGACATCTACTGCAGAGCGTCATTGTTGCAAATGAGGTGGTTGATGAGGCTAAAAGGAGAGATAGGAGCTGCCTTGTCTTCAAAGTTGACTATGAGAAAGCCTATGACTCAGTCAACTGGGATTTTCTTACGTACATGATGAAAAGGTTGGGTTTCTGCTCTAAATGGATCAGCTGGATGGAGGGCTGCCTGAAATCAGTTTCAGTTTCTATATTGGTCAATGGGAGCCCAACAGGTCAATTCATACCTCAAAGAGGACTAAGACAAGGCGACCCACTTGCTCCTTTTTTATTCAATATAGCAGCAGAGGGTCTCTCAGGTCTCACGAGGGAAGCACAGAACAAAAACTGCTATGTAGGTTATAAGGTTGGAAAGGAAATGTGGACGTTAGCCTCTTACAGTACACAGACGATACTATATTCTTTGGGGCTGCAATGTTGGCTAACGTACAAACTATCAAAGTAATGTTAAGGACCTTTGCATTGGTGTCGGGGTTGAAGATTAATTTTTCCATGTGCAGTTTTGGGGTTTTTGGAATGAATTATCAATGGATTCATACTGCTGCTTCTTATCTGAACTGCAGAATGTTGTCTGTACCTTTTCTATACCTGGGGGTCCCTATTGGAGCTAATCCAAGACGGGGTGAGACATGGGTTCCGTTAGTCAAGAAATGGGAGGAAAAATTAGCTAAGTGGAAGCAAAAATATCTCTCCTTTGGGAATAGAGTGACACTTATAAAGTCAGTCCTTAACTCGATTCCTATATTCTTTTTTTCTTTTTTCAGGATACCTAAGAAGGTGGTGGACAAGTTAGTGAGACTGCAGAGAAGGTTTTTATGGGGGGGTGGTGTTGATTCGGAGAAGATAGCTTGGGTGAGTTGGCCCGAGGTCTGTCAACCAACGGAAAAAGGTGGACTGGGTATTCGGGATCTTGTGAAGTTCAATATTGTGCTGCTTGGAAAGTGGAGGTGGAACCTTTTCCATAACCATGGGAAATTATGGGCACAAGTGTTGGAATCAAAGTACGGAGGATGGAGGTCGTTGGATGATTCAAGAAGATCTGGGTGTTAGTCTATATGGTGGAGGGATTTGAGTAGCATCTGTCACTCAAATGTAGAGGAGGGATGGTTCAGAAATCATGTTAAATGGAAGATTGGGTGTGGTTCTGGGGTACTGTTTTGGGAGGATGATTGGAAGGAGGCTGGTGTCACTTTGAAGATGAAGTATCCTAGACTATTCCTAATCTCACAGCAACAGGAAAACAGTATCCAACAGATGGGGACTATATCCCATGCAGGTTGGGAATGGAAGTTTAGGTGGAGGAGGTGCTTTATGGAGGGAGAGATAGCAGCAGTCATAAAATTTATTGAAGAGCTACAAGATTTCCAGCTACAACATCAGATGCAAGACTCTTGGGTGTGGGAGGGAGACTCAAGCGGGAAATACTTAGTGGGAAGCACATACAGATTGCTGAATGAGGAGGCAAGCACACGTCATCAGGAGGAGGTATTCAAAAATATGTGGAAGCTAAAAATCCCATGTAAAGCCTCTTTCTTTGCGTGGAGATTGTTGAGGGACTGGTTACCCACGAAGAAGAATCTAACTAGAAGGAATGTACAAATTTCTGATAACAGATGTCCTTTCTGTCAGAATGTTGAAGAGGATGCGTCATATGTATTTTTCAGTTGCCCCAAGATTATGCTGCTGTGGTGGGAGTCGATGCATTGGATAAACATTCAAGGGGTACTCCTGATAAATCCAAAAGAA
The DNA here is from genome assembly GCA_007407185.1 of Glycine tomentella. Lineage (NCBI taxonomy): Eukaryota > Viridiplantae > Streptophyta > Magnoliopsida > Fabales > Fabaceae > Glycine > Glycine tomentella. The sequence goes on along the minus strand of PYAF01002025.1, from coordinate 212,335 downwards.
CATTTCCTTCAACACGCATACTGTGGTCTCAATGATCTCATCACTAACAGATGGCTGACTTGGTGGATAGCCTTGTCATGGTGCATATGGTTTCACAGAAATCGAATAGTGTTCCATGGTGCTAGCTTCAATGGACAAAAGCTGATGGAGGATGCTTTATTTTTTTGCTGGTCTTGGTTGTCTAACCTGGAGAAGGGATTTAATATCCCTTTTCACTTTTGGTCTAGTAATATTAAGGCAGGATTCTGCACCATAGTGTAGGTTGATTAGCAGAGTTTTACTTTTTGGAGGGATGGGCACCTATCTTTGCTTGATAGGATGTATTGTTTATATGCTATACTTGTACTCTTTTCTCTTACACATTTATATATATATATATATATATATATATATATATATATATATATATTATCTTTGCTGAGCAAAAAAAAAATCACTAATTGTGGGTTACTGAGTGTTATCAGTGGCAGGAGTTTATGCATACTGTCGTGAGAACAAACTCTAAGAAAACCACAAGTGATAGATAAAAGCAACATGAATTGCTTTACTTCTCTAACATGTCCTCTCACATGAGCCCAGTCTGCTTGAATTGTAGACACTAGACAATGCACAGGCCCACCTGGTGCCTTTAATTCAACTTTTTAAAGGGGACAAGGATCAACTCCAACATATATTAAACTCTGAACTAGTGTCATGTGATTCATTAGAAACTCTAGCATCCATGTACCAAGGGTAGTTTGTGAACTAAAACACTGAGAGAAACATTGCATATTTACTCTAGTTCAGAAAGGAAGAAAAAATAGAGAAGACACAGCCCAGGAAGGATAGAGTAGCCGCTGTGTGTAGAGGAAAGGCTGCAAGAGGTAGAGACAGTTTGATGAACACATTAGAACCTTGGGTATGAAAAGTGCAAAAAACACAGCATTGCTGAAGATTGAAAATCTGCAGCATTTATGATCTTATTCGCTTCGTTTTGATATTTTCGGGCTTGAGCTTCATGGTCGTTTTAGTGTTTAACTTGAATGCTATATTGTCATTATTTTGAAAGTTATGAATAGCAATCCAACCTAAATGAATTTCAATGCAAAATAACAAATCCGTACCATGTACTAAACTATAACACAAAGGGACAAACCATGTTACACTACTCCAGACAAATTGAACATAGAGGTTCTAAAACCATGCCCATGAACCAACTTTTCCATAAGGTTAAGCTGTTAAGCGGGGAAAAAAATGAATAGTTTTTATTCGTTTGACTAAAGTATTCATTTGATTCCTATAGTTGTCCTCATGTTAAGTTTTAGTTCTTAAATGAGAAAACTGCAGGTTTACATGAAGTTAAGTTTTGGTCCTATTGCTAGCACCAGAGAACATTTTCTGGTAGTGTAAAACCGCTACAAAATCTTTCTGACAGTGATAAACTACCTCCAAAAACTGTGTAGCGACTAAAAATACAATTTCCTTGTATAGA
>PYAF01002025.1:172909-204923 GCA_007407185.1 Glycine tomentella | reverse complement strand
AAAAAAAAAAAAAAAAAAAAAAGGAACTTAGAATTGTTTTTTAAGGTTTTCTTGAGACAGACTAACATATTCAACTCAGAAGGAGTAATAGTCAGCTAATAGATGCTCAATGTTCAGTACAAAACAACCATTCATCAGAATTAATATGAGAACAATGCCCATATAACTAAATGGTTGAGAATTGAATCATTATCTACCCTATTCTTCTAAATAAATGTTAATTACAGCCTAAGGAAGAATGTATTGCATTAGAGGCTGCTTATGCTTTTAGAATTGATTCTTGACATTCAGTATATGGGACCAAACAAAGGAAAGACACATGGATACTTAGGCTTTTCATCTTTCGCTTACAACTTAATTGAAGGGTGTTATTCAGTCTTGACTGATTAATGTTGGCTCTTGTCCCAACACTTATATGATGATGAGAAGAGAAAACATTGTGTTTTTCTCCTATGCAAAGGGACACCATGCCTGTTATAATGACATGATATGCCCGTTATATAAGATTTCACATGAGGTACAACCTAATCAGATAACGAAATAAGCCTTGTATCAAGGCAAAACATGAAGTTGAAAGAAAATAATAAAACTGACAAGGATGAATGAATGCCAAATAGGAGCAGGCAGTTATCACATCAATATGGAATCATTAACTGCAGCTTATTCGTGTGTATTCAAAATTTGAATTGCATCAAATAATTAAAAATAAGTAATTAATCTTGTTAACTTTTAATAAGGGAAAAAAAAGGAAGATCTTTCATTTACATTTCACCAGCAGATATATAAATGGTTCTGTTAATGTCTTATAACTAGTTTCTATCTTCTTTAAAGTTATTGAGTTAAAGAACAAAATCCATTCTACCTTCTTGTCATGTCCAGCACTAGCTAATAATTTTCCATCTGAAGAGAAATGACAGCAAACAACTTTGCTGTTGCTTTTGCGTATAGAACCAACTTCACTGAAGGAAAAGCCTGAAATGGAAGCAATATAGCCAGCAACATGGTCAATGGAATGGTTAAAATTTAAAGATCCATAAGAACATTAGATTACCTTTTGAAGCATCTGTAGAATGCTCAGAAGGGTTTCGTTTCAACGTGTCAAACAAGTCCCTTCCATCACCATCATCCTGTGAGAGAAATGATTCCACATTATCCTCTAAGGAGCCAACATCTCCAAAATGTTCCATGTCATCCTGCAACTAAAAGGATATAAATTATCAACATTCAAGAACTAATTATCATCTGTAACTTAAGAAGATTCAGCAGATGATATAGGAACTAAAAGAATAATTAATGATAAATGCAGAAGTTTTTAAGTCTTGTATTCATTGCCAAATCAAGAATATCACATACATTTACCTAAAATAGTAATATATTTATTATAATTCATGTCCTGAGAATGAATGATAGCAACTGCAGCATACACAATAAAAATGTGGTGCAAAATCCACCATATAGGAATCATAGGAGACTTAGGAGTTATTAAATAACATCACTATTATATAATTCAAGTATCTTTACCATCAACTATGAAGCATGCTCAAGCTGTTCTAACATAATAAATCATTAGCCAAAATTGGAACAATACCTGTAGTCTCATAAAGGTACTTTAATAATTAATAATTAGTATAAAAATCAATACTATATTGTTTTTTTCAACAAATGTTTTATTTGGAAGCAAAGTATGCAAGTGGATTATATGTTTCTTACGTAATACAAGTTATAAAATTATCAATTTGATTTACCAGCTGATTTGTCGAAGATGCAAGACCGCCCACTACATCAGTACCATACATGATCAAACCTTTGGATATACCAGCAACGTTCTGCAAGTTACCCGTCATAGCAACTCCATCACCGGGAGTATGAGTGGATGGAGTTGATGGCTGAGAATTAGAAGGGCCAAGTGTATTTCCGGTACCAGTACTGTTGGCAGGTCCTGAAGATGTAGGCCCCTTCCTTTTCCGGTTATTCTAAAACATAGTTGGCAAATGATCATTACATGCAAGAGAAGCATTTAAAGAAAAACTGCTAGCCTACATAACTTTGGCAAAAGAAAAAAGTATAAGTATCCAAAATTTATATCATCTTAATTAAACTTAAAATTGCCAAACCTGCACCAATTGTTGTGGATGCAAAGGATCCTGTTGTTGCTGAGAGGTGGATTGTTGGATCTGTGGCATGTTGATCTTCATAAAAAATACAAAATAATCATATTAACCAAGAAGAAATGAATTGTTACAAAACCAAAATGGATCTTATATCAAACTTTTATCGACAAAATTTTCTATAAGGTGGAGAAACAAGCTAAAATATTGTAATTGTGACAATTATGGGTTAGAAATTTCTTTAACTTTTCACGTGGCTAGAGCATATCAGAAAGACAAAAACTAAGATCAGTTCTACATTCTCCACCAAACATCTTGTACTTTAATGTGTGTGCTTAAACATTTTTTAACATCAAGAGTGACAAGTATATGATCTTTAGGGTGAGTAGAAAAGACAATCTCATGAAAAAGTAATATAATCTAATCAATTGGGTGGATAGTTGTTTAGTTGTTCATATGAAGACAACCTACAGATCATCCATAAACACAGCAAGACATTTTAATGCTCCAGACAATAAGCACAAAGTAAACTCGTTGATTTAAATCATGTAAACTGTTCTAGCTTTATCACATTCATGTAACATGAAGTCATGAATATAAAATAAATGTTACCTTAGATGAAGTAGATTGCATTGGAGATCCTATTGATACATCATTTGCAATTGATTGACCGTCTTTAGCATTCAAACTTCCCCTAGCTAATCCCCTTAATCGTTGTGGATCCATATCTCCATAAACTGGTGAATTGCCAATATTTCCTTGTGCCTGAACCTGTGCAAGGATCTGTTGTTGTTGTTGCTGCGGCAAAAGCTGAAACTGATTTGCATTCTGAAGGAGAGGCTTCTGAACTGGTGCTCCAAAACCAGGACGAATTTGATCAATTCCCTAGATCATATTACAGTTCATTTAAAGTGGATCAGATATACTGCTAGAGTGCTAGATATCTAAACAAAAAATGAATTCAAGGCTCGTAGCAGAACTTACAGTTAGAGGCCATCCTTTCAATGTGAGACTACCAACTCCAGGATTCAATCCTGAAAAAGGAGAAGAAAGAGAATATTGAAACCAAGCAATATGATCAGCCAAAGAAAATGCATATTAATCACATGAAGCTTATAAAACTAGAAATAAGAAAATGATCTTGAAGATGTAAAACAAAGCAATGCATTAACCCCAAACTGTGAAAAGCCATAATAAACTAAACTACCATACAAGGTTGTCAAACTCAAATGTCTAGGCAAATTGGTGGAGCTTCCGTAGACTCAACTCATAAACTTGTAAGATTACAAGTTCGCCAAATATTAAAAAACCCTATTAATGGACATATATGCATAACATAATACTCTTAACACAACAATAATTCAACATTTCAACTTCCATAATAGAGCAAAGTAGCAAATTACAATAACAAGTGTGATGGTATATTAGTACTAAATAATACCAAAATACACAAATGACCAAATCTTACATAAATTTATAAAAACATTACTTCCTACAGTGAAAACATTTCAAAAAAGAGTTAATTTCTTCAATTCATTTGAGCCCTAGTAATATGTTACATTTACATTGGCTTCAAAAATGCATGAGCAACATAAAACTCTGTTTGTAGGGTCATTGGGGGCCAAATATTACATTTGATTTCAAACTCATTAACTCACTTCCTGACTCAGAGAGTTCATGTGATACAGCAGTTTAACGAGTTAACTCATTTTTTCTACCTAGACTCGCGAACTTCTAAGAGTCTTTGAGTTAACTCGAACATTTGAAGCAATGGTACAGTTGGCGGCAGGATCTTTATTTTAGGAGATTTATTCCAGATTTTGAGAGATTCATTTATTCCAGATTTCCAGCATTGAAGATGATTCTGTTTTGTAGTGCTAGGAGAATACGGCCTGTTGGTTACTGTTTTTAAAAACAGTTTTAGCTTTCTAAAATTAAAAAATTAAAAAATTGTTCGATTACTCAATTTTTCAAAACTGTTTACAAAATCTATTTTTAATTTTCAGTTTATATCAAAAAACTGAAACAAGTTTTAGATGTTTTGTGATTTTGTGTTCTGTTTTCTATCACCAGCCTTGTACCCCACTGAACACCCATGGCAGCCACTGTCAAGGGTTCTTGGTAAAGGTTCTGTTGTTTTCTCAAAGGATATTACCTTAGAATCTCTTCTGTAAGTTCCTAAACTAGATTGTAATTTTCTATCATAAGCAAACTGACAAAAGATCTCAACTGTATTACTAAGTTACTACCTAATTTATGTGAATGTGCTGGACTCAGGCTTTGGAATGTGCTGGACTCTACCTCCCTCAGTTTGATGACTCCAAGAGTAAATCCAAAATTAATACTTATGCAGTAGCTTATGTAAGTAAAAGAAAGGAAAATTCTATTATGTTTTGGCACTACTGATTAGGTCATCCTAGTTTCACATATTTGGAAAAGATGATTCCCTCATTCTCTTTATTAAAAATCATAGAAGTTTCCAATGGAAGTATGCCAAATGGCTAAACATGCTCGAAGATCTTATCCTTCTCAACCATATAAACCTTCTCAACCTTTTTCCTTAATCCATATTGATGTGTGGGGACCCAAGAATCAGTAACATAATAACAGCCTATAGATGGTTTGTCGCCTTCATTGATGATCATACATGAGTCACATGTGTATTTCTCATGAAAGAAATTTCAGAAGTTGGAAGAATATTTGAAAACTTTCACAACATGGTGCAAACACAATTTCAGACTAGCATTCAGGTATTTTGAACTAACAATGGTCAAGAGTACTACAACTTTGTTCTAAAATATTATTACCAAAAGCATGGAATTGTACATCAAAGTTTGTGTGTAGATACCTCAACACAACAGAACTGCTGAAAGAAAACACCGACATCTATTGGAGGTCAAAAGATCATTCATGTTGCCCACAAATGTGCCAACCCAATTTTGGGAAGAAGTTGTGCTTTCTACCAACCACCCGGTTTTTCACTTCAATCCCTCCTACAGTGTTTGAATGTTTACCTTTATACATAATCACTGCAGCAAATTGGATCCCAAATCCATAAAATGCATCTTCCTAGGGTATTCACCACCAAAAAGAATGCTATTCACCTTCAACCAGAAAATTCTATCACACGATGATATTCTTTGAAAACCAGCCCTATTATCCCAAAGTTGCAATTCAGGGGAAGAAAACAATAGCACAAGAAGTATTCCAACTTTTGAAATTGGAGAGATGGAGACAATCAAGATTAACTCAGCACCTACCACTGAACCAGTAGCACCACCTACCAATGCTCCAGTAGCCCCTACTGCTCTAGTTGAAATCCAAATGGCTGAACCAAGTGAACCAGATTCAGATTCTCCTGGTGCACAAGAGAACCCTACTGCACAAGAAATCAAAAAACCTCGTTTACTCAAGGAGACAAAAAACTCGGAAGGAGTTAGAATTTGACACAACTCCAAAGCAAAGTCAAGACACTGACCAGAACCTAGAGCTTCTTGAAACACACCCAGGTATCTCTGTACCTAATTTGAAGTTGATCCTTTTAATTCAAAACTGATTGATCTTGATATGCCTGTTGCCTTGAGGAAGGGGTTGAGATCTTGCACTCAGCAACCTATTAAAAAATGTGTCTTATGGAAAACTATCACAATTCACAGGGCTACAAAACCTTTGTTACCTCTCTTAACTGCATCCAAATACATAGAGATATTCAAGAGGCACAAATAACCAAGCTTAACTCACTACAGTCATACTATATTTGGCTGCCAATCTGGGTTTGCTGCTTTACCAACTAGACATTAAGACCTCCTTTCATGGTGAATTAGAGAAGTAGATGAAAATTCACCAAGGCTTGAATCATCCAAAACTATAGGCAGGGTGTGCAAGCTTTGTAAGCCCTTACATGTCTCAAGCAATCCCCCTGAGCTTTGTTTGATAGATTGACTTGAGTTGTCGAAAAAAGACGGGTTCATACAATGTCAAATGGACCACCCTATGTAAACACTCTTCAGATGGGAGTTGACCTTGTTTATAGTTTATGTTGATAATATAGTCCTATGTTATCAATAGCGGCCGGAGCGGCCGCTATTGCGGCGGAGCGGAGCGGCGCGGCAGGGTACCGCTACAACACCCTCTGAAGCGGAGCGTTTTGGGATAGCGGCGATTGCGGCCTCGATAGGGGAAGCGGCGTCACGTCCGCGATTGCGGAGACGCGGCCGCGATTTGGGCTATGGGCCTTGAAATGCCTAAAATGCCACGCATCTCACCTTTTATGCTGACATTTCAACTCCTGTGCGCGTTCCCTCTCCCTCCCGCGTGCGATTGCGACCTCGTCGAACCTTCTCCCTCCGGCGCGACACTGGGTCCCTTCTCCATGCGACCTCCGGCGAGACCTCCGGCGCAACCACTGGTGCGACCTCCGACGGCACCGTCTGCAGGTTTTTTTGTTTTTGTTTTCCTTTTTTTTTTCTTTCTTCTCCTTCGTTCTCTGATTCTCTCATTCTGTTTCATTTTTTTCTTTTTTCTTTTTTCCTTTTCGTTTTTGTTGATTCTGCCATTCTTTTTATTTTTTCTTCTTTTTCCCTTTTCCTTTTCCTTTCTCTTTTCTTTCTTTCTTCTCCTCTGCTTCTGTATTGTTTCGTTTCTCCTCTCCTGTATTGGTTTCTTTCTCACTTTCTCTAAATCTCTAATTCTGTTTCATTTTTTTTCTTTTTTTTTCTTTTCGTTTCTGTTTTCTTTTTTTTTTTGGTTTGGGTGTGTTTTGCTGTTTCTTTTTTCCTTTTTGGTTTCTCTTTTCTTTTTTTTGGGTGTGTTTCTTTGACTACTTTTTATTGTTAATGACAATTAGTGCATGAATTTTTAGTTATATTTCTCTTTTACAGCTTATATATTTATATTATAAATTTTTTAATACATATAAAAAAATATTAGAATAGCAGTCATCCCACTATCCCAGTTTTGAGGCTCAGCCGCTCCGCTCCGCTATCCGGGATTGATAACTATGATATAGTCATTATAGGGGGTGATTGGGAAACAAATGTGAGGTGGCAGAAGAGGTCAAGAATAGAGAAGGTAGAGGCTAGAGCAGGGGATCAAATCCCAATTTAACCAGAGTAGTACAACTTCTTAGAATACCATATTTCTGACACCAAGATTAAGTGAAAATGCTACTTAATTTTTTGTTGGGCTAGTTTTTACTTGTTCCAACACCAATAATAATAATAATAATAATAATAATAAACATCTCAAAAGACTCTTAACAATTGAACTTGAGTTCAAAAACCTAGGACCGCTCAAGTACTTCCTAGGAATGGAAGTAGCTTGGAAAAAAGATGGGATCTTTGTATCTCAAGAAGTATATGTTAGACCTAATGCAAGAAATTAAGATGCTTGGATGTAAAGCAGCTAACACCCAATGAAATCAGTCAAGAAAAGTGGCATAAAAGAGGAGAATCCTCCAACTAACAAAGCGAGGTACCATAGACTAGTCAGAAAATTAATTAACCTAAACTACACCTGCCATTAGGTTTGTTGTGAGCATGGCAACTTGTTACATGACAGACACCAGTGAATTTCATGTGAAGGCTATCAATCCAAAAGCCAACTTCGAGTTATTGTTCATTTGAGTGGGAAAATATTGTCACATGGAGAAGAAACAATACATGGTAGCACAGAGTGGTGCTGAAGCCGAATTTAGGGCAAAGACACATTATATTTGCGAAGGAATGTAGCTAAAAAGGATGCTTGAAAAACTCAATATTTCTACAAACTACACTATGAGAGTTCTATGTGATAATAAAGCTTCCATAAGAATCATCAAGAACCCAGTTCAGCATGACATAACTAAACATGTGAAAATTGATTGACATTGCATAAAAAATAAAAAAGGAGTTTGACCATGGAGTCATCAGTTTTGATCATGTACCCTCATGCATCCAAACTGCAAACATTTTTACCAAAGCACTTCCAAGGCCCACTCATGAAAACATCAAATCCAATCTGGGTATGATAGACATCTATCACCCAGCTTGAGGGGGAGTGTTAGAAACAGGATCTTTATTTAAGGAGACTTATTCCAGATTTCAGGAGATTTATTCCAAATTTCCAGGATTAAAAAGATACATCTGATATTGATCGAGTCTGCTTAATTCAGCTAGGAGAAATCTATTTTAGGATTCCATCTATATTCTTTCCTTTTTAAGTTCACTGCTACTGGAAAAAAACCCAGTCGCACATTGGCTAGAGAAAATGCCAAGATAGAGTATATAAGCGGGGGCAACCCTCACCATATAAGCTAGCTTTTGGGATTGAGTTAGGCCCAAATCCACATTCTAAGATGGTATCAGAGCTTAACCTAAATCTAGAGCCTATCCTTAATCCATTACATGGGTCACCCACCATATTTTCCACGCACCAAGCCCAAAAGTGTCTAGGTGTGAGGGGGTGTATTGGGAAAAACCCAAGTCTCACATCAACAAGAGATAGTGCCAAGATAGAGTATATAAGTGGGGGCAACCCTCACTCTTAGAATTAATTGCTTTCTTGAGTAAAGAAATATGGAATACAGGATGAATTCGACTGTCCTCTGGCAACTCCAGCATATAAGCAACTTCTCCCACCTTCTGAATTACTTTATAAGGTCCATAAAATCTTGGACTTAGCTTCTCATTTGGTTTCTTTGCCAAAGATTTCATCCTGTAAGGCTGCAACTTCAAGAATGCCCAATCTCCTACCTGAAACTCTACTTCCCTCCTATGCTTATTTGCATATTTCTTCATCTAATCTTGGGCCTTTAACAAATTCATTTTCAGTTCCTGGAGCAATTCATCTCTGTGCTTGCTCAGCTGATTTATTTCTTCTAACTTACAAGGAATATCAGCTCCCTTGATTAACAAGGGAGACTCCTACCCATATAAAGCTTTGAAAGGAGACATCTTTGCTGAAATATTGTAGTTGGTATTAAACCAGAACTCAGCCCAAGCCAAATGAGCAAGTCACTGCTTTGGTTTATTTCTAGTTAGACTCCTTAAGTAAGCCTCTAAACACCTGTTCACCAGTTCTATCTGCCCATCTGTCTGGGATGGTATGCAATGCTCATCTTCAGCTGTGTTCCTGTTTGCCTAAATAACTCCTTCCAAAACTGGCACATAAACAATTTGTCTCTATCTGAAACTATAGAAGTGGGAAATCCATGCAATCTGACCACTTCTTTAATGAATACCTCAGCAATCTCTTTGGCAGTATAAGGATGACTTAATGCTAGAAAGTGAGCATACTTAATCAACCTGTCTACTATTACCAAGATAGTATCCTTACCACCACTCAAAAGCAACAGCAGCCTCTTCTCCCCATCCAAAAGCATTTTTCTTTAATAATGCATTCAGTGGTTGGGCTATCTTTCCATAATTTTTAACAAATCTTCTATAATACCCTGTCAGCCCCAAACATCCTCTCAACCCCTTAGCATCCCTAGGTTCAGGCCATTTTGACATTGCTTCTAATTTGCTAGGATCAGCCTCCAGCCCCCTACGAGAAATAATATGTCCCAAGTATTCTAAGGACCTTTGCCCAAAACTACATTTTTTCCTGTTTACATACAACTCTTGTTGCTGTAACACTTGCAACACAGCCCTTAAATGCAGATTATGCTCTTCCAAATCAGCACTGTAAATCAGAATGTCATCAAAGAACACCAATACAAACTGCCTCAAGAAAGGTCTCATTACCTCATTCATAAATGCTTGGAAAGTAGAGGGAGCATTGGTTAACCCAAAAGGCATAACTAAGAACTCATAATGCCCTTCATGAATTCTAAAAGCTGTTTTCTACACATCTTCCTCCTTCGTCCTGATTTGATGATACCCTACCCTGAGATCCAACTTGGAAAACCATTCAGCCCCCCCAATATCATCCAATAACTCCTCTATGATTGGCATAGGAAATTTATCAGGTACAATAATCTTATTTAAAGCTCTGTAATCTACACAGAATCTCCAGCTTCCATCCTTTTTAACCAGAATTATAGGACTAGCATAAGGACTAATGGTAGTCCTAATAATCCCTGGTGTCATCATGTCTCTTACCAGCCTTTCTATCTCATCTTTCTGGTAGTATGGGTATTTATAAGGCCTCAGATTAGGTACCGTATTCCCAGGCTGAATATTAATTGCATGATCCTTGCTTCTATATGGTGGTAAGCTGTGAGGTTCCTTAAAAACCTGACTGAACTGATCTAAAGCTTCCATTACAGAATCAGGACTTCCTCCTACCTCTTCCCTTGCTTCTACTGATTTAAATTCCACCATAAACCCCTGATCTTCCTTCAATAATGTACCTCAAATAGATTTCAGACTGATAGCAACCCTAATCAATTCTGGATCAGCTTTCAAACTCACTTCCTTGTCCTCCACTTTTACAGTCAAGGTTAATTTCTCAAAAAGCCTTAACCTCTCCCAAGCTGGCCAACCATTCCACCCCCAACACCAAGTCAGCCCCTCCTAACTCAAACAAGTACCAATCTTGCACAATCTGTAATTTTGACAACTCAATGGTTAGGCCTCTACAGAAGCCTTGACAGCTCACCTTATGCCCATCTCCTACTTCTACAGAGTATGGATTAGTGTTTGTTACCTCCAATTTCATTTCTTTCACTAGTTTTGTTGAAATAAAATTGTGGGTAGCTCCACAATCAATCAATATCACCACCCTTCTATCCTTAATCCTGCCCCACAATTTAAGTGACTTCTTTGTAGTGAATCTCTCAATACTGTGCAATGATAACTGATACAACTCTTCACTCTCCTCAACCCCATTCTCTTCTTGCAACTCCTCTTCCTCCCCTTCTTCCATAACCATCAATCTCAGCTGTTTGTTTTTACAAACATGGGTAGGATGGTATTTTTCTTCACACGTGAAACACTCTCTCTTCCTCATCTTTTCATTCACTTTCACTAGGGACAGTTTGTGGAATGTCCTCCTTCCTCTCCAACTCTCATTGCTAGCCTTGGCTGCCATATTAGATTCAGCACCCTTCCCTGCAATTGATGACCCTTCCTTCCAATTCCTTTGTCTCCATAAACTGGATTTCTGTACCACGAACCCCCTCCCCATGCTTCTGGGTAATTTTGCCAATACCCTAATATTTTCCTCCACTTGTCTTGCTTTGCTCATGGCCTCAATTAAGTTTCTTGGTTCATGTAACCTCACCTCCGTACTAATTTCTTCCTTCAAACCTTTCAAGAAAACTTCCACCAAGAACACCTCATCCAAACTTATAAAATCCTGCACTGCCTCCTCTTGTTTCAAAGCTAATAGAGCCTGAAATGGACTACCCATCATTAACCCTTGAAACCTTTGAATAAGCGCAGAAACGAACCCTTCCCAAGACTGGTTTGGGTGTCTCTGCTCCCACCACTGGAACCAACCCAGTGCTTCACCTTCCAGCGCCACCAAAATCACCTCCATGCATTCTTCCTCGCCTACTGCCATCAACCGAAAGTAACGCTCCATCTTGGCCAACCACCCAAATACATCCTCCCCCACAAATGTCGGCATATCTACACTCCATCAATGAGTCCCATACTCTTGCTCGTTCCTCCGTTGCTTCCCCCATGTTTCCCCTTCGCGCGCATCGACTGGCGGCACTTCTTTCTCCAGAGCTATCGCCAACCTCTGCATCTTCGCCTCCATCGATCCAAATCGAGTTTCCATCACCTCGCGGCTATCCTCCATAGTCCTCTCCATCGCATACATACGAGCTTCCATTTTCACGCTGCCTTTTGCCACCATGAACGCCTCACAGCTCCAGAATCGGAGCTCTGATACCAGTTGTTAGGAACTGGGTTCAGATCGAAAGAAAGAGCAGATGTTATTCAAGATTGAAGCTACTAGCTCCAACGTTTACAGCTGAATTCAAGCACCAACCTCCAAGTAATTTCCCAACCCCTTTTCCCTCTCTTTCTATTCAATTTATACTCCTCTCCCTCAATTAACTAAATGACAGTTACTTAAACTAACTGTCAGTTACCCACTAACAGTTACAGACCAAAAACTAACTGACTTTTCTCCTATTGTACACCTGCCTCCATCTATTACTTCTATCAGAGAGTTTAGACCTAACTCAACCCCAGAATCTAGTTGATAAGATGAGGGTTGCCCCTACTTATATACTCTATCTTGGCATTATCTCTAGCCGATGTGGGACTTAGATTTTTTCCAATACTCACCCTATGGCACATTCTAAGAGCTGCCAATCAAAGGAGAATATCTCCCCTAATTGTTAGACCGCAATTAGTTTACAACTATTGACCTCAATCCCTATTAATACGCTTGCCTTGTAATCAATCATTCCTAGTGAAATACAATTATTTTCAAGAAGTACATGTTGCCTGTTCTACATGATATAAAATGGTGGAAATTCAAATTTATTTTAAATTCATCTCATCTTTAAATTGCTTTATCCCCTGTACTGATTTTACACCTGCATTTGCAATTCCAGGCTTTGACTGCATTCCTCCCTGCCCGTAAATTGATGAAGGATCCATAGGCAAGGATCTCTGCATGGTACCCATGTTGACTTCAGGTTTGATATCCTGCTGAGGCAAAAAAATAGAAATCGGCATCATAATCTATATAGAGAAGAAACGAAGGAAAGAAAGAAGCAAGCAGTAGCACATACAGGTGTTTGCTGAGTTCGAGCCTGGATCTGCTGCAAAGCTGCGGTCACACTTCCTGAATTTCCTTGAACCATCTGACTGTTTGGGAAAAAGGCACAAAATTCATAAACATGAATAAGATTACTATATTTCAAGTTAAATTAAATAAAAGCTACCAATGATATTACCCAGGATGATTTGTTGATTTCAAAAGAGCCATTCTAGCATCTAAAAGTGGTTGGGATGTCTCTGTATCCATGGGGTTAGAGTGCTTCATCCGCTCCTCATACATTTTTGCAGCCAAAGCACTGGCAGTAGATTGCCCAAGCACTCCTTCTGTAGTGATAGCATTTACAGGACCTCCAAGGGGAGGATGATTAGAATCCCTCCTTTGCATTTGAGCTTGACGCATTAATTGCAACTGCTGCATTTGCAGTTGCTGTTGTTCTTTGGCTTTAATCTGTTGCCCCTGCAAGTCATAAAGAAAACGGAAGACAATGACTCTAAATTAGGTGAAAGTTTAAGATATAAGTGGTGAAGGCTCATGGATGATTTTCTATCTGGTACCAAAACCAAAGGAAGAAAAGGGAGGTACCTCTAAATATGCAGCAGCAGTCTCAGAATGTTTCTCATTTGTCCTCGCAATGAAAATATCCCAGAAAACAGACCACCACTCAAAAAGAAAACCTCCAGGAGCATCAATTGCTGCAATTGTAGTGTTAACTATAATCAGTTGCAGTATAACTACCTCAATAATCTCCCCACCCAGGAGATGTACACAAACATTGACAAAACCGTTAGAATCAGGGTATTCCAAAAACAACAAAATAAGGAAAAGAAAAAAAAAAAAAAAAAGTAACCAAGAGCATTAAACTGGCACATTAATTATCTCTCACCTACTGGATCAGGAGAAACCTTCCCTTCTGTCATGAATGCTTTAGCAGTGTTATGCAACTTTTTCTTCACCAAATAATCATAAATATAAACATCAAGCCTAGCAGGAAAACAGAAAGGAAAAAATAAACACGATATAAATAGTAAGAACTCAAAGTAAAACAACAATAACCATTAAATGCAATTAGTTGCACGGATCAATCAACTCCATTGGCTCCATCAAACATAAACCACTTCACTCACATCTTATCTGCTTCCCAATTACTCTGCGCCATGATTTCCCAGTCAGAGGCAAAATTAACTGTCAAATTTCACAATACATCAAACAAACAAATTCAACAAAGCCTCGAAACAACAAGCAAAGACAAAATTTACCGATTCACAAAAACTGGAAAGTAACAGAATGCACGTGAATCGTGAAGAATCCGACCTCAAAACGCCGCAAATAGATGGATCAAGCTCGCACATTACCAATCCGAGGCTGCATGCACCGACGATCACCACCGACGAGGAATCGAGCTCAGTTCCGGAAACCGCGAACCTTGAACAGACGTGGTGTCCGATTCAAGGAAAACGGAGCCACTCATGGAAATCACGTGAATTCCGTCACCTCTGCCACTGAATCGAGGAAGAGAGTAAGATCAAAAGCGAAGAAAAAAATAGAAAGGGAATTAGGGTTCGTGACGCAGTGACAATGAGGACTAGTTGAGTGTTTTGAAGAATTATTATTATATTATTATTATTATTGTGAACTGGTTCCAACAAGCTTTTCAACTGTGGTTTTGAGTTAGGAATGTACTAAATACACTACTTTTCTTATACAATATATCATATTTTCAAAATGGCAAAAATACCCTTAGTTGTGTTGTTGTCTTTTTCTGTTGGTCCTTGAACACTATTGCTCAGTTGGTTGAGGTTGTGTTGGAGTCTTGGTGGTCGGAGGGTGGCCTTGGCTGTGCATTGCAAGTGGCTTTGGTCGGAGGGCGTAGTAGTGGTGGTAGCTGCGTTGACCCTTAGCAGTCGTCAGAAACGTGCTCTGTTGCCGTCTGTAAGGTAAGTGGTGTCAGTATTGCATACGGATTGAGCAATCCGTGGAGATCATATGGATTGAACAATCTGTGGATATCACACGAATTATGCTATCCGTCGAGGGAAATTATGGATCAGGCAATCCGTATAAGGTATACGGATTGTGTAATCCGTGTAGCTTATACAGATTTGTGTTATATTGTCAGTATCATACGGATTAAGCAATTCGTACAGCTTATACGGATTACATAATCCGTATAGTTTATACAGATTGGATGCTCCGTATAACCTATACAGATTATGTAATCCATATAAGCTTCACGGATTGCTTAATCCGTATGATGCTGGCAGTGTTTTTCAATGATATTTAAATTTAATTTAAAGAAGAAATTAATGGAAATTTGGGTAAATTGAAGATTAGACTCAGCTTGAGGTTGTTGTTGATGTATTATATTAGTAAAGGTATGTTGGGTAAAGTATAGTTGATAACACTAAGATTTCTATGTTGTTTAATATTAGTATGTGTTTTTTGGATTTGTTAAGATGGACGACGATCAGTGGATTTATGATAGCATTATGTTTGACGAACATATGGAGGAAGACAATGGTGAACAACTTGATGCTTTTGAAAATGTTGATTGTTTAGTTGAATGTTCGGAAGGCTTTATTACGTCACAGGTATGTATTTGTAGTTATAATTGTTAAATGAATTAGTAAAAGTATACAAATGGTGTTCATTTTTTGTAGGTGTTTATTTCCCGTGAGGAAGTCTTAAAATAGGCTCGTAGTGTTGCGTATTCTTATGGTTTTGTAGCAGTGATATTGAGGAGTGGCATTGCTAGTGGAAAGGTAGGAACAACCTCATATGTTATCATTGGTTGTGAAAGGAGTGGTAAATATAGATCATTCAAAAAAGGTGTTGTGCCAACAACGGGTAGCAGTAAAAAATGTAATTGTTCGTTTAAGCTAAGAGCAAAACCCATGTCTGGAGGTCAAGGTTGGATTGTGAAGTTAATATGTGGGACACATAATCATACATTGGCAAAGTCATTATGTGGACACGCATATGCTAGTAGGCTAAATGAGGAGGAGAAGATGATTGTAGTTGATATGACAAGGTCGATGGTGAAACCGTAAAACATTCTGTTAACTTTGAAGGAGCACAATGCTGGCAATTATACCTCTTTGAAGCAAATATACAATGCTAGATATGCATATCGGATGCAGGTCACTGAAATGCAACAATTAATAAAAGTTCTTCATCGTGGCATGTATATTCACTGACATAGAATGAAAGATAAAAATGTGGTACGTGACATATTTTGGGCACATCCAGATGCAGTGAAGTTGAGCAATGCATATCATATGATTTTTTTAATAGACAGTACATACAAAACAAATAGGTACAGGCTTCCTTTACTTGACATAGTTGGTGTGACACCTACTGGAATGACTTTTTTAGCAGCATTTGCCTATCTAGAGGCAAAATGGACAAACAATCTTCTGTGGGCCCTGGAACGCTTTAGAGGGATTTTCCTTAAAAGTGAATTTTTTCCAGAAGTGTTTGTTACAGATAGAGATTGTGCATTGATGAGTGATGTGAAAACCGTTTTTCCGAAGGCAACCAATTTATTGTGTAGGTTTCACATTGAGAAGAATGTTAAGGCAAAATGTCAAACTTATATTAGACAGAAGGATGCATGGGACTTTGTCATGGAAGCTTGGGGAACTCTGGTTGATTGTAGTAAAGTCCAAAGTTATGATGTAATGCATATCAATTAACTCTGAAAATTGTAAATGCATTTAGTCCTAAATTTCAAATTAAGAAATAACTTCTCCACCATTCTCATGTAATGCATATCAATTTACAATTTGCGAACACAACACACAACACACAAATCTTACAAACATCTTTACATACAGATTATCAAATTTTCCAATGCATTAAACCCATAATCAGATGTGTTCAACCCACAAGCTAGTCAAGATCAATGTCAATGCACATCCTAAATGTTACTCATACAATTTCCATGACCTTTCAAATAAAATCCTAACATAATCAGCTTTATATAGTATAATATATGTATTTGTTGTTACTAAATCTGCATTCTACTTGATCCTTATGCAGAGACACCTAGCCATAACCATGACTGGTGAAGGGTATAGGTTGCTCTCCCAAATGAGTACCATCAGGGGTTCATCATCATTCAAAGGAAGTAAGGAAGCCATAATCAGCTTTACTCTTAACGGTTCATCATCATTCAAAGGAACTAAGGAAGTCACATTTGTTATAATCGTAGAATAGGTTCAAGGTCCAAATGTTATCAAATTGTATATTGTAAACATAATGAAAAATAAGCTACTTCAAATTCATCTCAACAACATATGTGGATTGTGTCATGCATTGGAAAATTACAAGGATCACAAGTATCTAATGTTCTAAATTACTAATCCAAATCCTAATCATGTATTTCAGAGCATAACAGCATTCTCCTTATATTCAATCATATAAATATTTAAATAAACAGAGAAAAAATCAAAATTACCCATGTACGGATTAGTTGATCCGTATATACCTTGCGGATTAGGTAATCCGAATGAATCGTACGGATTGAATGATCCGTACGATTCATACGGATTACCTAATCCGTAAGGTATATATGGATCAGCTAATCCGTGCATGGGTTATCATTCTTAACACGGATTATGTGATCCGTAACTAATCCACGGATTCATCAATCCGTAACATCAGTACGGATTACTTAATCCGTAATGAACATTCACATTAGCCATCGACAATGTACATACGGATTAGGTAATCCGTATATACATTCGCCCTACTTACAAATCTTTCAATCTGTGTCATCCTCATGGATTGCTCAATCCGTGCAACAAAACCGTCACACCAGACACTCACCTTCGTCGACAAAGACTAGAAACTGACCTCCACCACCAACGCGCAACCTTCAACACCAATGCCGACCACCAACGATGCCGCAACAACGGAGCTCCACTGCCTATATCAACGCTACCGCCATCAAAGAAGAAGGTACCCAATGCTATCCAATGCTTATAGTGTATGAAGAAAGGAAGAAGAATAGTTTGAAAGTGAAATGCGGTTTCTTAATTTTTTAATTTTAATCAAACATAAGGGTAAAGTTGGATTTCCACTTAGCCTATATAGTGTATAAGAAAACTGAATAGTGTATTTAGTAGAGGCCTTTGAGTTATGGTGAAAGATGAAAGTTTGAATAATGAATGAAGTTCCGAAGCTGAGGCTCGGTAATAAAAACCGAAGCTGAGATGGAGGTTCAGGCGTACCGAGCTTTTCCGTACTGGAGTATTGATTAATATACAGCTTAGAAAATCTAGAGCGAGCGACTTTTGTAGACTGCGTATTGACCGCTGATAACGTAGATGACACGTGGACGGCAGATATTGAAAGGTGGTGATTCCCATCCACTTTGAAGTGTGAAGTGTGAAGTGTGAAGTGTGAACATGTATGATGCATGATCTCATGAGATAGCGACTTCTAGATAAGTTTTGATTTATCAGATAAGACACTGACAGTTAACAAAGAGAAAAAGATAATTAATAACAGCAAAAACGGGAAAAATGTAGTAAAATTTATCCATGATCTTATCGTTGGAATTTACGAAGGAGAAAATCTAAACAATATTTTTAAACTCTTTTTGTAGTTAGTGAATTTTGTGGTTGTGTCGGATAAACTGTAAATGATTACGAATTGAATAAATTAGATTAGCACTCGTGTAATAGCACGGTAGAAAAAATACAAAACAATTAGTAGTGTTTCTCTTTTTTATTATTATTAGCAAAAATATAGACATCGTGGCACATGTATATCCACTTTTCTATTAGGTTAAATTTTATATGTTGTATAACATTGATATTCATTTTAGTTTAATATTTTTTAAATACATGTATTAAGAAAATAAAATAAATAAATTATTCAATTAACAATAACAAATAAAAAATACAGATTTCATGCATTAAGTAAAAAATAAATTTATAAATTGAAATTAATATACATGTCAATGAAACTATTACAATATGTTAAACATAACATTATACATAACTTATTAGTCATATTTATGGAGGATGATGGCATCAAAATGATGACACATTAACAATATGTAAAGAAAAACAAGAAAAGTCTTGGCCATTTTAATAAGTGCAACACTTACAGGGATAAAGCAAAAAAAAAAAAAAATTTATGGTAAGACAAAACAAAACTTATTTATACACTTACATGCATAGAAATATTAGAATGTATACAATAATTAATAAACTATTGTATCACCGGACACATTCCAAACAATTCAAAACTAATATATTTTAAAAGATAAATTGGCAAAGTGGAAAAAAACATGGAAAATGAGAATAAAAGAGAAAGTTCACATTCAAGATGCTTAAGTACAAGGATAGCAACAATATTTGCGATTTCCATTTTCCTTGCATCTTGTGGTTGTCATTTTTTATTTTTCTCTCAGGAGTCAAATTGTTATTTGGTATTGGAAGAGACAAAAATAAAAAGGGAAAATGATTATTTGAGAATTAGAAACATTTACACCCATGGTTTTAAAAAGAGAGATGAAATATAAGCTAGAGATGCAAAGTTATATTTTTTGTGCTTGTACTTTATTTTGTTCCTGAAGATGACTTGCCAATCTTTAGACCCCAAAGCCTCCTAATATCTTTTGTGCAATTTGATTTAAAAGCCTCCTGTGGAACATAATTCTATAAATCAGAATGGGATTATAATAGATCCTTTAAAAAGTAAGATCCTTCATTGGGGTGTGTTAAAACTTGTTTTTAATTATCAGGCGCCACTCCCTCCTTTGCCCTTAACTATAACCTTGGTTCAAACTACACTACTACACAAACAGTTTTTTACGACATCAAATTAAAGATAGTTGTTTCAAAATCGTTTTAAAATAAAACGCGGTGACAAAGTTGTAAATAAAATGAAACAAACAAAGACGGTTGTGTAAAAATAGTATTTAAAAATAGTGTTTAAAGACGGTTAGGAAAAGAGCGTTTTTGAAAACAGTGTTCAAAAGTGTTCGAAGACGGGTACAAGACCGTCTTTAAAATGTTTGTTGATATTTAACTCTTATTGGCTTCTCTCTCATTTTGTCGCTCTTAGAGTTTGGCTTCTTCTTCTCTCAATCTCTCTCATCAGCCGCTTCTTGTTCTACCACTCTCTTTCACCCAGGACCACGTTGTCGCCGCTATTGCCCACAACAGTGCCATCATCTTTGTCTGGAAGGAGGTGCATTTTCGTGAAGTGAGAAAGAGGTCGTGGGTGAGATACGCCGCAGAGAATAGAAATCCCAGCAAGAAGAGCCTCGTGTGGCTCGAAACCTTGGACACGACGGAGGAGGTGGCACATGCCTACGACACCGCAACATGAGAGTTTTGCAGCCCTCACCGACGAGGACGTTCTTGACGACAACTACGACTCTGCTAGGGTTTTGGTAATTGAGCTTGTTGACAAGTAAGCATCGGAGACAAGAAACGAAGCCCTTTTCTATGGAGAGTAGAGTACATTGAAGAGAAGCAGACCAAAGAATGGAGGGAGAAGAAGAGTTGTTGCTATGGAAATCGGAGCCACAGCGTGAATCCATCGTCTCCGTCATGCTCGCATGTTTCCGCTCATCAGTCCATGCTTGGCGGTGAGTTTCCGATCTTCACTCTCCCTGTTTCAGTTCTCCATATTGTGATTACGAAGAACAAGTTTAGATAATAGGAAAACTTTTTTTGACACTAGTTCTCTTATTTCATGCTCGTTCACCCCGCTCCCCCCATCAAATTTATTTTGAAATTATGTGTTGTATTATGCTTCACTATTTTGACAAGCCTCTACCCTTTTTTAGGGTCAACCCGTGGAGGTTGAAGAAACAGATCCTTCTCAACCAAACCGTTTCAGTGCTATAATAAAGAAGATTGAATGCCTTTACATGGTATTTGTATATATTGCTTACTAAGATTGATACTATATGCTCTGCATCAGCAACATGAATTAGTTATTTGAGTGCAATGTTGACCTAACCATTTGCATGTTTAGTTAAGTATTAGAAAAGCTATAACAACCTGTAACTATAATTTAAAATTCATTTAGTTAGTTTCTGATAGCTGTAAATATAGGTGTCATTTATCTGTATTCTTAGTTTTAGTTTGTTAGGATTATTAGGAGATTTTGTTCAGCTGTATATGTTAGTCGTTTTGATTATCTGTTATTTTTTATTTGCTATATCAAACCTTTATTTAAAGCTGCAAAGCTGTTAATGAACATGAGCACTTAAATTCATATAATTTTTATTATGGTATCATGAGCCTATCGATCCAGGTTTCCTTTTTTTTCATTTTTTTTTCACACCAGAACTATGGCTGATAGAACATTCAAAATCACTGACCATCGGTCCCCTTTCTATACTCATTCCTCTGATAGCCTTGGTATTCTCTTTACCAACGTTTTGCTTTGTGGTCAATCAAACTACGACAATTGGGCTAAATTGCTCAAAACTGCTCTCAAAGCCAAGAATAAGCTTGGTTTCATAACTGGAGATATCATCGCCCCAATGGATGACAAATTTGACGAGTACTTTGCCTGGACTCTATGCAACTCTATGCTAAATAGTTGGATCCACAATACCATTGATCCTCAACTACAACCCTTTATTAAATGTTTTGATACTGCCAAGGATTTATGGGATGACTTGAAGGAACGTTTCTCCATCTCCAATGGTCCTTGTGTTTTTCAACTCAAAAGCACCATGTCCGCCTACGACAAAATGGCTCCTCTATGGCGGATTACTACACCAAACTACGAGCCATTTGGGATGAACTGGAGACTAGTCATTCTCTACGACCTTGTGCAATAGGTAATGCTTGTGAATTTACAAAGTCTATTGCTAATGAAACCAAATAGAACCATGTGTATCAATTCCTAATGGGTCTTGATCATGCTACTTATGGACATGTGTGTACCCAAATTCTAAATACCAACCTACTTCCTACCATGAATCGGGTTTTTGCCATGCTCTCACAAGAAGAAACTCAACATTCTATAGTCTCTTCCACTAGAACACTCCATTCGAAGATCGGTAGCATTCTATAGGCCCTGCACAAGTCAGATACGTTAAGTGAGCAAAAATCCGAAAATACGCTACAATTAGCAATTAAGCCCACTTACTTGCCTAGGCCAAAAACTGAATTAGAATGGAAAAATACAAGTCCAAAAGAGGTCAAACAAGCTAAGAATGATAGACAAAAATTTAACTAAAATCACTCTATCAAAATACCCCACACTTTAATATTTGCACTCCAGGGCAAAACTAAAAGAAAGACTAAGAGAAAAATTCAAACTAAAGCCCCTTTTCTCCCTAAAGCTAGGGTAACATGGTTTTCCATCATTTTTTTTCTTTTTTTTTTTTTTAGTTTTTAATGAGCTAAACAAGAAAGAAAAGGCTAGAGGCTCAAAGAGGGTGACAATGGATATCAACACAAGGATATGTTTATTTGGCTAGTGGCTAAAAGAAAGAAGACCTAAATCATCTCAATCAAAGATGTGCAACAAGGAATGTCAAAAGAGGCAAGACAAAACATAGAGTAATCTAGCACAAGGGTGAAATCACACATGAAAGAACATATCCACAAAGGCTCAAAAAGTCACAAGGCATAATTCTACCACACATGGTTCATCTTAAATTCTATTTCTCAAGCCTACTTATCACTTCAACAATTGCAACAATGATTCACATCAAGTATGAAACCTCTCAATCCAACCAACTTTTTAACATTTCTCACAATTTATACAAGCTGGAAATCCTATGAAAAACATGAAAAAGTGCCTAAATTCAATAAAAACAACACAAAATAGAAATAACAGAAACAGACAACAAAAACATACATACTCAACAACTAAAACAGACAAACAAACAGAAAACAGAAACTAACAGACACTGACAAATAGACAGCAACAAAACATAAACAGACAGAAAATAGAAAACAGAAAATAACCAAAGTTTCAAAAAATTTTAGGATCCTTCACCCACCACTTGAAATGCACATTTTCCTCAATGTAAGCATGCAAAGAAATGCACAAAGAGACAACAAATAAAAGAAGGGAAAAGGAAACTCCCCAAATGTCATTCAAGACACATCTTCACACAAAATTGGTAGGACCAAAGAGATGTCCTCCACAAGCTCTTCCTCCACTTGAGGGCTCTCATGAAATGCTTTGAGTTGGTGACCATTAACCTTGAAGACTTTACCAGTAGCTTCATTTTTAATCTTAACTGCACCATGGGGAAAAACATTAGTAATAACAAAAGGTCCATGCCATCTAGATCGAAGTTTATCGGAAATAAGCTTAAGACGAGAATTAAACAATAACACTTTTTGGCCACTATGGAACTCTTTTATGAGAATCCTAAAGTCATGGAATTTCTTCACTTTCTCCTTGTAAATCTTGGAGTTTTCATAGGCTTCTAAACAAATCTCTTCAAGCTCTTGCAACTGAAGCTTCCTTTGCATACCCGCTTCATCAAATGCCATGTTGCAACTCTTCACCGCCCAATAAGCACGGTGCTCAATCTCCACTGGAAGGTGGCATGCCTTACCGAAAACCACCCTATAGGGAGACATCCCCAAAGGTGTGCGGTAAGCGGTTCTATGAGCCCACAAAGCGTCCTCAAGAAGCTTGCTCCAATCTTTCCTGTTTGGTTGCACCACCTTCTGTAACACTTGCTTGATCTCTCTGTTAAAAACCTCTGCTTGTCCATTAGTTTCGGGATGATAAGCTGTAACAACTCTATGCACAATCCCATACTTCTGAAGCAAGGATGCGAATGACCGGTTATAGAAATGACTCCCCTGGTCACTGATAATGGCTCTAGGCACACCAAACCTGCAAAAGATGTTGGATCTCACAAAATCCACAACAACTTTAGAATCATTAGTTCTGGTGGCCTTAGCCTCAACCCATCTAGAAACATAATCAACAACAAGCAAAATATATGAAAAGCCATGAGAAACAGGAAATGGACCCATAAAATCAATACCCCAGACATAAAAAATCTCACAAAAACTAATGGGTTGTTGAGGCATCTCATGTCTATGTGTAATTGTGCCTCCTGCTATCTAACACTGCTCACAAGTGGTGGTAAAGTGATGAGCATCTCTAAACAAGGTGGGCCAAAAGAACCCACAGTCTAATACTTTCCTAGCGATCCTCTGAGGACCAAAATGACCTCCGGTAGGTGTGCCATGACAAAACTGAAGAATATACTGAATTTCATGATCAGGCACACATCTTCGGATCACTTGGTCACTACCAAACCTCTACAACTAAGGATCATCCCAAACATAATATTTAGCATCACTCTTAAGTTTATCTATTTGGGACCGAGATGCATGGGGTGAAACAACAGATGCAACAAGGAAATTAACAATGTCAGCAAACCAAGGTGTGACATGTGATGAATGCAAATGCATCAAATGCTCATCAGGAAAATTATCACGAATGAGAAAGGACTCAAGAGGTCCCTCAATCCTGCTCAAGTGATCAGCAACCAAGTTTTTTGCACCACTTTTGTCCTTAATCTCAATGTCAAATTCCTGAAGAAGAAGCATCCACCTGATCAATCTAGGTTTAGCATCAGGCTTCTTCAACAGGTATTTCAAAGTTGCATGGTCAGTAAAGACAGTAATATGGCAGAAAAGCAAGTAAGATATAAATTTATCTAAAGCAAAAACAATAGCCAAAAGCTCCTTCTCAGTGGTGGTGTAGTTAAGTTGGGCTGCATCCAAAGTGAGTGAAGCATAAGCAATGACATGGGATAGTTTACCAACTCTTTGTGATAACACAGCCCTAAGTGCATAATTAGAGGCATCACACATGAGCTCAAAGGGAAACTCCCAATTTGGCGGCTGCATGGGGAGAAGTAGTCAGCTTCTTTCTCAATCCCTCAAATGCCTCTTTGCAAGGCTGGTCAAATGTAAAGTCTATGTCCTTTTGGAGAAGCTTGGACAATGGCAATGCAATTTTATTGAAATCCTGAATGAATCTCCTATAAAAACCAACATGTCCAAGAAAAGAACGTACTTCGCGTACAGAAGCGGGGAAGACAAAGAGGTAATCACATCAATTTTGGCCTTATCGACCTCAATATCTCTACTAGAGACCAAATGTCCTAGGACTATACCCTCATGCACCATGAAATGGCATTTCTCAAAGTTAAGAACAAGGTTAGTACTAATACATCGGTCAAGCACTCTAGAGAGACTATCCAAACATGCATCAAAAGAGGAACCATAAACAGTGAAATTATCCATAAACACCTCCATGCAACTCTCTAATAAATCAGAAAAGATGCTTACCATGCACCTTTGGAAGGTGCCAGGTGCGTTGCATAGGCCAAAAGGCATCCGGGTGTAAGCAAATGTGCCAAATGGACAAGTGAATGTGGTCTTATGTTGATCCTCTGGTGCAATATGTATTTGCATGTAACCAAAAAAATCATCAAGAAAGCAATAATGTGATTTACCTGTCAACCTCTCTAAAACTTGATCAATGAAAGACAGATGGAAATAGTCCTTGCGAGTGGCCTGGTTGAGTCTCCTATAATCAATGCAAACTCGCCAACTGTGTGCCACTCTAGTTGGAATGAACTCATTATCTTGATTCTTCACAACTGTGAGACCCGACTTCTTAGGAACCACTGGGACAGGTGAAACCCAAGTGCTATCAGAGATGGGATAGATGATCCCTGCAAATAGTAGATTCGTCACTTCCTTCTTCACCACATCAAGAATAGTGGGATTCAGTAGTTTTAGACAGTAGCATAGCGTCTTCTGACTTTGATTCTGATTCTACTTCTACACATCTTGATATCATGGCTGATAACAACCTAACTCTTAAAGAGTTAGCTACACCTGATGTTGTTTACCAACCTTGGTGTATTCAATACCCTGAGAGTGAGGTCAGTTATGAGCTGAAATCTGGCCTGATCCATTTGCTTCCTAAGTTTCATGGACTTGCTGGTGAAGATCCATATAAACACCTTAAGGAGTTACATGTGGTGTATTCCACCATGCAACCACATGATGTTCATGAGGATTATGTCAAGATGAAACATTTCCTTTCTCTTTGGATGGTGTTGCTAAGGATTGGTTGTACCTTCAACCAGATCCTATCACTACTTGGACAGACATGAAGAGAAGATTCTTGGAGAAATTCTACTCTGCCTCTAGAACAACATCCATCCGGAAGAAAATTTGTGGCATAAGGCAGTTCCTTAGAGAGCCTTTGTATGAATATTGGGAGAGATTCAACAAGTTTTGTGCTACCTGTCCTCACCATCAAATCAGTGAGCAATTACTGATTCAGTATTTTTATGAAGGATTGATGTTGATGGATAGGAGTATGATAGATGCAGCTAGTGGAGGCACTCTGATGGACAAGACCCCTCTTGCTGCAAGGCAGTTGATTTCTAACATGACATCCAACTATCAACAATTTGGTGCTAGAGTTACAACATCTAAGGTGATGGAGAACAAATTGACAGAGTTTGCTGATGACCAGAGATTGGAGAACAAATTGATAGAGTTGACATCCCTTGTGAGGCAGCTTGCTATTGGGCAACAACAGAATGTGATGGCAGCCAATCAACCAAGGCTATGTGGTATCGATTGTGCCCCTTATCATCCCACAGATGCATGCCCCACTCTCCAAGAGACAGAACAACCTGCTGAAGTTTCTGCCATGCAACCTGGCCAGTCATTCAGACCTCAACAGCAGTATAATCCTTACTCCAACACTTATAATCCTGGAATGATATGTTGTCAACACGCACTGAAACAATTTAACCACGTTAATTCTGTAGCACATGATTAACCTAGGTCAACTCAGAGACACAATCAATATGGTTCTAGCTTCAATTTACGAATAACAGTAAGGGGGGAATTTTATTGAACAGTTTATGTGCGTAAGTAAAACTTGCAAAAATGTAAACTAAAATTAAAGAGCAACACAAAAACTAACAGAATTCAAAATAAGTGATGTAAAACAGAATTAAAGCATCAATCCAATTCACCTCACCAAACAATTCGAATCATCATTGTTCTCAGAAATTTATCCTATTATGAAAGTTCATTCAATCTCATTAGAAGCAACTCAATCGACTTAACCCCTAAATTGATTGAAACCACAACCCTAACTGAAGTATCATCCAATTAATCAGTGATTAATATTCGAAATTAGGACATGAATCCATAATCTAATCCGTTTTCAATTCTAAACGCATTCATAATCATGAAAACAGAATAGCAATTGAATAATAAGATGAACATTCACATAGAATTTGAAATACCAAACCAGAACTCAAATTCTTCTTGTGCTTGGGTTGGTTCCTTGGATTGAGTGAGGATTTAGCCTTCCATGATCATCATCAGTGAAAGCCCTATGGAATTATTGCACGAAAATGGAAGAACAGAAAAACGAAAATGAAGAACAAAGAAGAACAAGCAAGAACAATTGAGAGAAAATGAAGAACAAGGGTTTGATTCTAAAAACTAAAGAAAAGAAATATAAAAGTTATTTATTGAAATGTAAAGAGTGTTGTCTAAGTTTCACTAAAGTCATTAATATAAATAGTGACTAAGTTCTAAAAATAGAATGGGCCATAAACAAACCCAACAATCTAATTATTTGTTATTTCTAACCATGAAAGTCAAATTCGCTGCCCAAAATTGCAAGTGCAGAGGTGCTAACTTCGAAGCTTAAAATGACACTCTAAATAACAGAATTGGCCTTGGGCTATTTGTAGCAAACTTGTAGATCTTTTCATTATCTTTCCAGGGACTCCTAGAATGCTCCATTCGGAGATCGGTAGCACTCTATAGGTCCTGCACAAGTCAGATAAGTCAAGTGAGCAAAAATCCTAAAATACGCAACAATTACCAATTAAGCCCACTTACTTGCCTAGGCCAAAAATTGAATTAGAATAGGAAAATAAAGGTCCAAGAGAGGTCAAATAAGCTAAGTGCTAAGAAGGATAGAAAAATATTCAACTAAAAGCACTCTATCAGAGAGATCATCCAAATTTGAGGTATGGTCCTGGTCCACAACAACAGCAGCCCTTTAGACCTCCACAACAACCCTTCCAGCCTGCCACCACCAAATACCAACCTCCTCCTTTTAGACAACAACCACAGTTCCAGCAACCTGCACCTGCACCTAGGCCTGGGCAAAAAAATCTGATATCTGGTTGGGATCCAATAACTGATTTGGTCTAGTCCATTTTACTTATTTTTAATGGACCAGATTTTTTTCCACATCTATATTTCATATCTATTTTTATATCTAAAATCCATTTTCTTTTTATGCAGATTTTAATTAAAAAAAGCAAATCTATTTTTCCTCCTCTCACGAGTCACCACGATCCACACTCCACAGAATCTGTTTTTCCTCCTCTCACGAGTCACCACAGAGCTTGGGCACTGTGGATTCCTCTCAATCCACACCAAAACGCGACTTCCTCGCGGACTGGCTCTCCCTAAACGACGACGTCCTTCGCACCTCCCAATCTACGTCGGCTCCGCCTCCCTCTCCGCCATCCTCCTAAACCGCGCCCTCTCCAGCATCTCCCCCGTCGTCGACGCCAGCATGCATGTCCCCAATCCCTCTCTTCTCTCTTTGCTTAGCTCAATTGCTTCAAAAAATGCACGAAATAGAATTCCTAAATTATGGCTTATTATTAGGCCTTGTTTGGTTGTGGTGACTGGTGAGTGATTGACATTGTTGTGCTATTTTTGCAGTTTGCAGTCCAGAGCTGACCTCTTGACTTTGGGATTGGCCATTACCAATATTTTGGCAGGCCTCGTTTGGCTTTCAATAAAACCTAAATCTATTACTGTGGTGCGCCTCATTCACCTCGCTGCATCACTATTTTTTCATTCTAAATGTGTTTTTAATAGGCTTGTGTTTTTGGTCCAGGTAAATCCTCGAGGAGTTGAATGAAAGAGATTGTGCACTACACTCCCTGAAGTTGCATGTAGTGAACTATTTATTTTATTTTACCCTTTTGAGATTCATATGTGATATGTGGATCTGTTTTGCCATGCCATGGTGCTTATTAAGTATTAACCCAATATAAGGAATGATAATGTTGAAGAAACAAGAAATGAATTTACAAACAATGTGCATTTTTGCAGTGTGTTATTTTATCTCATTCTTGCACCAATTAGTTTAACATCCTGATCTAGTTGGGAGTTTGAGGGTTAAGATGATTGTTTAAACTTGTGACTGAGTGTTTAACCATCAAAACAAACAAAAAGACAATGTTTAGATCTACAAACAAACAATGCCATAAACAATATAAAATGTTGCGAGTTCTGAGTTTTACATAAAACATAACACACTTGTAAAGATATGATTAAAAGGGTATACTAGGAAAAATGACAGTCCAGAAATGTTGAAAATACAAATATCACAAGTTCATAACACAAACTGATAGAAGGACAGAACAAAAGATGATATAAAAAAACCTTATTAATTAGTCCTTCATCAATCACTGCACTGCTGATCTTCTTGAACAATTCATACAGCGCTTCAATCTCACTTACACTAACTGCATCAACAATAAAACACATAAATATCTTATTTTGCTAATATTTCTTTCCTATTTTTTTGCTTTTGACAAAAGAAGAAAATTGAGAGAAAGAACAGATGAATATTCTATACTAGTGAATCAATTCTTAACAAGAGCCTCAACATCTGAACAATAAGAATGTACAGATTCATTGCCATCTAACTGCTATCTAAGTCTTCAACAGCTTTCAACAGTTACTATAGCCACTGAAAGGAATTAAAAGGATATAAAATGCCTCTTTTCAGTTATAGTTGTTGCTATATATTGTTGACTTGTTATAGTGAAAAGAATCAATGCGTCTTTTCAGTTCTTTACTTTTAGATTTGTAAACCTCCTTCAACCAAACTCAGTTTCTCTATGTTTTAGTTTTTATGGAGCATAATGAGAGATGATGATGCCTAATTAATAGCTTGATTTTGTATGTGCAATTATACCAAAATCTCTTTACAATGCTGCATGATATATAGTTCTAATTTAATACTTCTGGCTTGTTAGTTTGTTTCAATTTTCAAATGGATTTTTCAGTATTTTTTCCAATCGTTCAGACAAAATCTTAGAGCTGTAGGTAAAGTCCATTTAACAAGTTACACAAACAAGCGTCAATTTGAATGATTAAGTAGCTAGGCTTATCATTTGAGGAGTTATACAATTTATTCATAGCTCTGTTTTGCTACCTACAAGATTAATTCCATATGGAAGGGTGAATCATAATTTAAATTCTAGCTTAAAAAATACATTATTATTAGAGTTTTACTATTAGGCTGATAGGGATTTATATTATGTGCAGAATTGCAAACTATCCCATTAAAGCCCAACTTTTCATGTAAAAAAGTGATGCATGTAAATTTTTTTTGTTTGTAGAATTCCCATTAAGAATTTCTTACTTGTGTAGAGATGTCATCCAACTTTTCAGTCTCCAACATTTATGTTTCTTCTTCACCAGCTGTCACTAGCTCAACAATTGCAAGACCCCCTCGCCAAAATGAAAGAAGAAATAGATCGGAAGCTTGGAATCATTTCAATCAACTAGAGCCAAAGTCAGATAAGAGGGCTCAATGCAAGTATTGTGATGTCGTGATTAATTATGAGAAAGGAACGAGTTCAATGCTTTGTCATGTCTCTAGATGTCCGAATAATCCTAATAAAGAAGTAATCAAGAGGCAAAAACAACTTCATCCTCGACTAATGATGGGATTATTAGCTCTCCTTCACACGGCAAGTTTGATCAAGATTTGTGTGAAATGGAAATGGTAAAGTTATTTGTTGAAGCTGAACTTCCTTTTCGATTGGTAGAGCATCCAGCTTTTAGGAGGTATTCGTATACTTTACAACCAAAATTTAATATTCGGTCACGTTATACCTTATCTCGTAAAATTGTAGTATTATGGAATACAATGAAGGAAAAGTTGAAGTGCTTTCTTTCACAACATTGTCGAAGAGTTTGCCTTACTACTGATGCCTGGACATCACCTCAAAATATAAGCTACATGTGTTTGACAACTCACTTCATAGATAATGATTGGAAGTTGCACAAAAAGATTTTGAATTTTCGCCAAGTAAGAAGCCATACGGGAGAGGCCATGGCAAAATTTGTTGAGTCGTGCTTGAATGAATGGGGGTTGAATCACGTTCTGAGCTTGACAGTTGATAATGCTTCATCAAATGACACAGGAATTCAACTCTTAAAGAAAAGGTTATTATGTTGGAATAACTTAGTTTTGAAAGGAGAGCATATTCATATGCGTTGTTGTGCACATATCTTGAACTAGATTGTGAACAGTGGGCTAAAAGAGATTGACAACTCAGTTTTGAGAATCCGTGTTGCAGTGAGATATATAAGATCATCTCCTTCTAGACTTATGAGCTTCAAAGAATGCGTTGAACGACAAAACATTGAATATAAGGGTCACATTTGCTTGGATGTTGAAACAAGGTGGAATTCCACTTATTTGATGTTAGATGATGCTTTGAAGCATTAGAAGGCATTTCAAGAGTTTGAGTTTCATGATAGAAAATATGCTAATGAGTTAGGAAAAGGGATAGGTCTGCCTTCTTGTGAAGATTGGGAATATGTTGAGGCTATTCTACCCTTCTTGAGCATTTTCTATGAAGCCACTTTGCGCATCTCAGGTACCTCTTATGTTACTAGTAATATGTACATGTTAGAGGTGGTAGGTATTTGGCATGGAATTAATGATTTGCTTAACTGCAACAGTATAGATAGTGCTACACATAAGATGGCTAAAAATATGAAAGAAAAATATCATAAATATTGGGGTGATCCTAACAAGTTGAACATGTTGTTGCTAATTGTTGTTGTGTTAGATCCAAGGTCTAAAGTAAAATATATGAATTGGGCAATTGATCAACTTTTTGATGTGGACAAGGCAAATGGGTTTAAGTCAAGGCTAAAGTCTTCTTTGAAATCATTGTTTAATGAATATAATGGTCATAAAGGGGGGGACTCAAGATGACACACAACAAGCACATGTAAATGTACCTAGTTACAAGAAAGATCCATATGGTTGGAATCTATTTTTGCAAACATCAGGGCTAACCTCATCAAACAAATCTGAGCTTCAAAAGTATTTAGATGAAGGGATTGATACAAGTGCAAATTTGAATATTCTTGATTGGTGGAAAGTTAATTCAGGTA
>PYAF01002025.1:153831-172809 GCA_007407185.1 Glycine tomentella | reverse complement strand
TTACAAGAAAGATCCATATGGTTGGAATCTATTTTTGCAAACATCAGGGCTAACCTCATCAAACAAATCTGAGCTTCAAAAGTATTTAGATGAAGGGATTGATACAAGTGCAAATTTGAATATTCTTGATTGGTGGAAAGTTAATTCAGGTAGATTTCCAATCCTTTCAAACATAGCACGAGATCTATTAGCTATGCCTATTTCTACAGTAGCATCTGAGTCTGCCTTTAGCACTGGTGGAAGGGTACTTGATCCGTTTCGTAGTTCTTTATCACATGAAAAGGTGGAGGCCCTTATTTGTACACAAGATTGGCTCAAAGATACACCTTCAGCACCATTGTTAGACTTCGATTTGGAAGAGCTTCAAAATTTTGACAAAGGTATATTGTTTTCTAATTTTGTAGTAAAATTTTGGACACTTTACAAAATTTTGACAAAGGTATATTTATTGAGTAACATAAAGTTTTTTTTGTTTTTATAGAGTTAGTTTCTCAACAAGATATTGTTGGTTCAACTACTATTTTCTCTTGAAGAGTAGTGTTTGAGATTAATGCTAATTCTTACATGCCAATGTGCAAGGTAATTTAATGTTACACTTTGCATGTGAATTTTGATTTGTTTTAAATTTTTAAGTACAAACTATTGATTTTGGTTTTGGACATAGGTAGCATTGAAGTTGATGAAAGTCAGAGTGAAACTGATGGACCATTGGATGGATGGATGGACTCTTGGATTTCGATTTTTCAGAAATATAATTTTAGTATTTTTTCTAGAATAATACTATAAACAATGAGAAATTAGATGGTTGAATTGTGCTTTAAGGATATATAGTTGTTATTGTGCTTTAAGGATTTTAGTAACTTGAGTGTGATTATGATAGAACTTGGTCAAGTTCAAGTCTATGATTAATTCCTTTTAGTGATATTTTAATTAATATATTTGGTATTTTAAGTAATTCTTATCAAGTTCAAGTAGATAAGTGTTAAGTTTTCACTTTTTAGTGTGTAATTACTAAAATTTATAAAAAAAAAATTATAACATTTAAGTGGATTTTATTTGGATATGATCCAATCCATATCCACTTAAATGGATTGGATTTTAAATCCAAATTGGTTTTTAAAAAATATGGATATAGATTTAAAATCCAATCTATTTAAGTAGATATAGATTGGATATGGATTGGATTATTAAAAATCCAATCCATGCCCACCCCTACCTGCACCTGCACCTAGACCTCCACAACCTGTGCAGGCTAGTTCTGGATCTTCCTTGGAGGATTTAATGAAGCAAATGGCAACCAACAATCTCCAGTTTCAACAAAATGTCAGTGCCACCATCCAGGACCTGCAGACTCAGATTGGACAGTGAGCTACAACTGTCAACCAGATTCAGCAGCAGGGTTCTGGTAACCTTCCATCACAACCAGTTATTAATCCGAAGAATGTGAGTGCTATCACCTTGAGGAGTGGCACGGAACTTCCAGATGCTGGTGCTAGTAAAAAAGTTGATGCTGGTGCCAAAATAGATTCCAAAACAGATTCCCTTACCTTTTCCTTCTAGAGCCATTCCTGCAAAGAAAGTAGTGGAGCTTGATTCTGATCTGTTTGAGACTTTCAGGAGGGTGGAAGTCAACATTCCCATCTTGGATGCCATCAAACAGATTCCAAAATATGCAAAGTTCCTGAAGGATTTGTGCACCCACAAGAGGAAGTTTAAGGGAAATGAGTAAGTGAAGATAGACAGAAATGTTTCGGCACTGATACAGGGTAAAACTATTGATGCCATCCCACTATCCACCATGCCACAGAAGTGCAAGGATCCTGGCACTTTCACTGTCCCATGCACTATTGGAGGTATTACTTTTGCAGATGCCTTGTGTGATCTTGGAGCCTCCATTAATGTCATGCCCATATCAGTTTACAAAGCACTACACCTTGGGGAGATGAAACCCACTAGTGTTGTCATCCACTTAGCCAACAGGAGTGTTGCACTTCCACTTGGACTTATTGAAGATGTGCTGGTGCGAGTTAATAATCTGATCTTCCCAGTAGATTTTTACATTTTGGATATGGAGAATGAATCTTCCAGCCATGGTTCCACATTGATCTAGGGAGACCATTCTTGATGACAGCTAGGACTAAAATTGATGTACATGCAGGAACTCTTTCTATGGAGTTTGGTGATGACATTGTTCAGTTTAACATTTTTTAGGCTATGAGACATCCTGTAGAGGAGCATTCTGTTTATCTTCTTGATATCATTGATGCTGCAATAGATAATGTAGATATTTCTGACTTACTTTCTGATTTTTCTTCTAACTTTTCTGACTTGATCTTGGTTCTTGTAATTGTACCTGTGATGATTCTGCTGCTGTGTGTAGCATTTGTGCGGAAATTTCCTTTGCACTTCACTCTGATTGTGTTCCAGGTGCAAATACAAGTTTTGAGCCTACTATCCCACTTCCCTCAGCCTCTAGTCTTTCCTTACCTTCCACTATTCAGCCCCCTTCCTTGGAGCTGAAGTCACTACCTGAGCACCTCAAGTATGCATATTTAGATGATGCTTAGAAGCTTCCAGTTATCATATCTAGTAGTTTGCCACTGGAGCATGAAGAGAAGTTGATGCATGTTTTAAGAGGCCACAAAAAGGCCATTGGATGGACACTTGCTGATCTTCCTGGAATTAATCCTTCCATCTGCATCCATCGGATACTTTTGGAGGATGATTCTAGACCAGTGAGGCAACCCTAGAGGAGGTTGAATCCCACTATTCTTGATGTGGTGAAAAAGGAAGTGACGAAGCTACTAGCTGCAGGGATCATCTATCCCATCTCTGATAGCACTTGGGTTTCACCTGTCCAAGTGGTTCCTAAGAAGTCGGGTCTCACAGTTGTTAAGAATCAGGATAATGAGCTGATTTCGACTAGAGTGGCCAACAGTTGGCGAGTTTGCATTGATTACAGGAGACTCAACCAGGCCACTCGCAAGGACCATTTCCCTTTACCTTTCATTGATCATGTTTTAGAGAGGTTGGCAGGTAAATCACATTATTGCTTTCTTGATGGTTTTTCTGGTTACATGCAAATCCATATTGCACCAGAGGATCACCATAAAACCACATTCACTTGTCCATTTGGCACATTTGCTTACACCCGGATGCCTTTTGGCTTATGCAACGCACCTGGCACCTTCCAAAGGTGCATGGTAAGCATCTTTTCTGATTTATTAGAGAGTTGCATGGAGGTGTTTATGGATGATTTCACTGTTTATGGTTCCTCTTTTGATGCATGTTTGGATAGTCTCTATAGAGTGATTGACCAATGTATTACTACTAACCTTGTTCTTAATTTTGAGAAATGCCATTTCATGGTGCATGAGGGTATAGTCCTAGGACATTGGGTCTCTGGTAGAGGTATTGAGGTCGATAAGGCAAAAATTGATGTGATTACCTATTTGCCTTACCCCGCTTCTGTGCGGAAAGTACGTTCCTTTCTTAGACATACAGGTTTTTATAGGAGATTCATTCAGGATTTCAGTAAAATTGCATTGCATTGTCCAAGCTTCTCCAAAAGGACATAGACTTTACATTTGACCAGCCTTGCAAAGAGGCATTTGAGGGATTGAGGAAGAAGCTTACTGCCTCTCCCATCATGCAGCCGCCAAATTGGGAGCTTCCCTTTGAGCTCATGTGTGATGCCTCTAATTATGTACTTGGGGTTGTGTTATCCCAAAGAGTTGGTAAACTATCCCATGTCATTGCTTATGCTTCACGCACTTTGGATGCAACCCAAGTTAACTACACCACCATTGAAAATGAGCTTTTGGCTATTGTTTTTGCTTTATATAAATTTAGATATTACTTGCTTTGCTCCCATATCATTGTCTTTACTGATCATGCATCTTTGAAATACCTATTGAAGAAGCCTGATGCTAAACCTAGATTGATCAGGTGGATGCTTCTTCTTTAGGAATTTGACATTGAGATTAATGACAGAAGTGGTGCAGAAAACTTGGTTGCTGATCACTTGAGCAGGATTGTGGGACCTCTTGAGTCCTTTCCCATTCGTGATAATTTTCCTGATGAGCATTTGATGCATTTGCATTCATCACATGTCACACCTTAGTTTGCTGACATTGTTAATTTCCTTGTTGCATCTGTTGTTCCACCTTATGCATCTAGGTCCCAAATAGCTAAACTTAAGAGTGATGCTAAATACTATGTTTGGGATTATCCTTATTTGTAGAGGTTTGGTAGTGACCAAGTGATCCAAAGGTGTGTGCCTGATCATAAAATTCAGTCTATTCTTCAGTTTTGTCATGGCACATCTACCGGAGGTCATTTTGGTTCTCAGAGGACCGCTAGGAGGGTATTAGACTGTGGGTTCTTTTGGCCTACCCTTTTTAGAGATGCTCATCACTTTACCACCACTTGTGAGCATTGTCAGAGAGCAGGAGACACAATTACACATAGACATGAGATGCCTCAACAACCCATTATTTTTTTGTGAGATTTTTGATGTTTGGGGTATTGATTTTGTGGGTCCATTTCCTGTTTCTCATGGCTTTTCATATATTTTGCTTACTGTTGAT
Organism: Glycine tomentella; assembly: GCA_007407185.1. Lineage (NCBI taxonomy): Eukaryota > Viridiplantae > Streptophyta > Magnoliopsida > Fabales > Fabaceae > Glycine > Glycine tomentella. The sequence continues at coordinate 168,220 of PYAF01002025.1, read as the reverse complement.
TATGTTTCTAGATGGGTTGAGGCTAAGGCCACCAGAACTAATGATTCTAAAGTTGTTGTGGATTTTGTGAGATCCAACATTTTTTGCAGGTTTGGTATGCCTAGAGCCATTATCAGTGACCAGGGGAGCCATTTCTGTTACCGTTCATTCGCATCCTTGCTTCAGAAGTATCAGGTTGTGCATAGAGTTGCTATATCTTATCATCCCCAAACTAATGGGCAAGCAGATGTTTTTAACAAAGAGATCAAGCAAGTGTTACAAAAGGTGGTGCAACCAAACAGGAAAGATTGGAGCAAGCTTCTTGAGGACGCTTTATGGGCTCATAGAACCACTTACCGCACACCTTTGGGGATGTCTCCCTATAGGGTGGTTTTCGGTAAGGCATGCCACCTTCCAGTGGAGATTGAGCACCGTGCTTATTGGGCGGTGAAGAGTTGCAACATGGCATTTGATGAAGCGGGTATGCAAAGGAAGCTTCAATTGCAAGAGCTTGAGGAGATTCGTTTAGAAGCCTATGAGAGCTCCAAGATTTACAAGGAGAAAGTGAAGAAATTCCATGACTCTAGGATTCTTAGAAAGGAGTTCGATAGTGGCCAAAAAGTGTTATTGTTTAACTCTCGCCTTAAGCTTATTTCTGGTAAACTTCGATCTAGATGGGATGGACCTTTTGTTATTACTAATTTTTTCCCCATGCTGCAGTTGAGATTAAAAATGAAACTACTGGCAAAGTCTTCAAGGTTAATGGTCACCAACTCAAAGCATTTCATGAGAGCCCTCAAGTGGAGGAGGAGCTTGTGGAGGACATCTCTTTGGTCCTGCCAATTTTGCTTGAATGACATTTGGGGAGTTTCCTTTTCCCTTCTTTTATTTGTTGTCTATTTGTTGCATTTCTTTGCATGCTTACATTGAGGACAATGTGCATTTCAAGGGGGGGGGGGTGAAGGATCCTAAATTTTTTTTGAAATTCTGGTTATTTTCTGTTTTCTATTTTCTGTCTGTTTATGTTTTGTTGCTGTCTATTTGTCAGTGTCTGTTGTTTTCTGTTTTCTGTTTGTCTGTTTTAGTTGTTGAGTCAGTATATTTTTGTTGTATGTTTCTGTTGTTTCTGTTTTATTGCTGTTTTATTGAATTTAGGCACTTTTTCATGTTTTTCATAGGATTTCCAACTTGTATAAATTGTGAGAAATGTTAAAAAGTTGGTTGGATTGAGAGGTTTCATATTTTGATGTGAATCATTGTTGCAATTGTTGAAGTGATAAGTAGGCTTGAGTAATAGAATTTAAGATGAACCATGTGTGGTAGAATTATGCCCTGTGAGTTTTGAGCATTTGTGGATATGTTCTTTCATGTGTGATTTCACCCTTGTGCTAGATTACTCTATGTTTTGCCTTGCCTCTTTTGACATTCCTTGTTGCACATGCTTTGATTGAGATGATTTAGGCCTTCTTTCTTTTAGCCACTGGCCAAATAAACCTATCCTTGTGTTGATATCCATTATCACCCTCTTTGCGCCTCTAGCCTTTTCTTTCTTGTTTAGCTCATAAAAAACTAAAAATTGATGGAAAACCATGTTACCCTAGCTTTAGGGAGAAAATGGGCTTTGGAATTGTTTTGGGAGTGGGTTTCAAACAAGTGTGGGGTGTTTGCATTTTTTTTTTGTTTTGAAAGAAAAGAAAAGAAAAAGAGAAAAGAAAGAGTTCAAATAGCCCTCTTTGCGCCTCTAGCCTTTTCTTTCTTGTTTAGCTCATAAAAAACTAAAAATTGATGGAAAACCATGTTACCCTAGCTTTAGGGAGAAAAGGGGCTTTGGAATTGTTTTGGGAGTGGGTTTCAAACAAGTGTGGGGTGTTTGCATTTTGTTTTGTTTTGAAAGAAAAGAAAAGAAAAAGAGAAAAGAAAGAGTTCAAATAGCAAAAGTTCAAAGAAAAGAATTTTTTTTTGTGTATAAGCAAAGAAAAAAAAGTTCAAGCAAAGAAAAAAAATATATGCAATAAAAGTTGTTATAGTTCATTTTCATCCTTGTAATTTCTTTTAAACTTCATCTCTTTGTTTATACCCTTCTTTTAACTTGTTGGCTTGCTCCCCATTGCCCCTCTTTTCTCTTAAGTTTTAGCCTAAATATCCTTTTCTTATCCACCTTTTCCTAAGCCATTCATTACAAGCTAATAAAGTCCTTTTGATCTTTTGATGCATGTGTATTTCAAGTTGAATGAATGAGAGGTTTGTCAATGTTTGGATGTGCTAGTTGCATGTGGTGTTTGAGTGTAAATACAAGCCATACACATAATGTGAGGTTGAGTGCCACCCTTTGAGAGAATTCTATCACCTTGGTGCATTCTTAATCCTAAAATTAACTACTTTTTCACTTTGCACTTTGTGGTCATGTTTTCATGGATTGTTTGTTACCTCAATATTATTCTTCCATCTTTCCATCTCTTACTTTTGAGCATTGTTGTGATCCATTGAAAAATATGTGTGCCTTGTTCATTCCCTTTCTTTAAATATTTGGTTTACTTTAGTTTGAATTTTTCTCTTAATCTTTCTTTTAGTTTTGCCCAGGAGTGCAAATGTTCAAGTGTGGGGTATTTTGATAGAGTGCTTTTAGTTAAATTTTTGTCTATCATTCTTAGCTTATTTGACCTCTTTTGGACTTTTATTTTTCCATTCTAATTCAGTTTTTGGCCTAGGCAAGTAAGTGGGCTTAATTGTTAATTGTAGCGTATTTTCGGATTTTTTCTCACTTAATGTATCTGACTTTTGCAGGGCCTATAGAGTGCTACCGATCTCCGAATGCAGCATTCTAGGAGTCCCTGGAAAGATAACAAAAGGATCTACAAGTTTGCCAGAAATAGCCCGAGGCCAATTTTGTCATTTGGAGGGTCGTTTTGAGCTTCGAAGTTAGCACCTCTGCACTTGTAATTTTGGGCTGCGAATTTGAATTTTATGGTTGTAAATAGTAAATAATTTGAATTGATGGGTTTTGTTGATGGCCCATTCTTTTCTTCAGAATTAGTCACTACTTATTAGTGACATTGGAAAGATTTCACTACACAATTTCATTTAATAAAAACAGTTTTACATTTCCCTCTTTTAGGTTTTTAGGATCAAAACCCTTGCTCTCATTTTCTCTCAAGTGTTCTTGCTTGTTCTTCATTGTTCTTCATTTTCATTTTTTTGTTCTTCCATTTTCGTGCAATAATTCCGTGGGGCTTTCACTGATGATGATCATGGAAGGCTAAATCCTCACTCAATCCATTGATCCAACCCAAGCACAAGGAGAATTTGAGTTCTGGTTTGGTATTTCGAATTCTATTTGAATGTTCATCTTCTTCTTCAATTGCTATTCTGTTTTCATGATTAATGCGTTTAGGATTGAAAACAGATTAGGGTATGGATTCATTTCCTAATTTCGAATATTAATAACAGATTAATTGGATGATATTTCAGTTAAGGTTGTGGTTTCAATCAATTTAGGGGTTAAGTCGATTGAGTTGCTTCTAATGAGATTGAATGAACTTTCATAATAGGATAAATTTCTGAGAACAATGATGATTCGAATTGCTTGGTGAGGTGAATTGGATTGATGCTTTAATTCTATTTTACATCACTTCTTTTGAATTCTGTTAGTTTCAGTGTTGCTCTTTAATTTTAGTTTACATTTTTGCAAGTTTTACTTTCGCACATAAACTGTTCGATAAAATTCCCCCCTCATTGTTAGTAGTGAATTAAAGCTAGAACCATATTGATTGTGTCTCTGAGTCGACCTAGGTTAATCCTGTGCTACAGAATTAACGTAGTTAAATTGTTTTGGTGCGTGTCGACAACGTATTATCAGTAGATGGCAATTCATCTAATGGATAATCTCATATTGTTGAATAACACATAATTGGAGATAAAAAGAGTAGACAAGTTTTGCAAAAACATATCAATAGTGATGAGAGGTCTTTATTTGATGAAATCGTGTCTTTCTTTCTTCATTATGACTACTATTATGTTACTAACAACATGAAAGAATCCAAATCTACAAGTAATTGCATTCACTATTGATAAAATGAGTCAATTTGTTAAAATTTGATTACATATTAGTTAAATAAGTTTTTTTTCTTATTAATTAATGTGTAGGATTAATGGCTTCCTGCTTCTGCCTCTTGTTATTTATGCAATATGATTTTTTTTAATGCACTTAATAACAGTATATATATTTGATTAATTACAGGAATTGGATGAGAAGGTTGTGGGAAATTGTCTACTGTGTTTCTTTTCATGTATGTAAAGACCCTCACCTTGGCGCGGGTGGCGCCAGATCCCGCGCCGATAGCGCCGGGATCCATCAGCAGAAAATCCTGTTAAGGGTGTGGCACGGATAGCGCCAGAGCTGGCGCGGATGGCGCCAGACTCTCTGGAATGTGGCGCCAGGGGCGCCAGGGCCGCGCTGATGGCGCGAGATTCTCTGGAGGTCCACGCCTGGAGCGCCAGAGTTGGCGCTGGGAGCGCCAGAGTTGGCGTTGGGAGCGCCAGAGTTGGCGCTGGGAGCGCCACTGGGTGTAGACTATGGCGCGGATCGCGCGGGGATTGGCGCGGAATGCGCCAGAGGTGCTCTGGAAAGTTTAAATTCTCTGGTTTCCACGCGAACAGCGCCAGGAGTGGCGCTGATGGCGCCATAACATTTGCAGCTGGCGCGGATGGCACGGGAAGGTCGGTGCAGACTATATTTAAAGGGGGATCGCGTTTTGGGAGGAGAAGAAATGGTTTTCTTCTTCCTCTGGCCTCCAGCAGCCATGGGAGAGCTTCCCAAGCTCCCATGACCTTGCTGGATGACACTAAACGCTTCCTGGACCCTTTAATCTTCCTAGAAACCAAGTGAGAGCGAGAATTCTTCCTCCCTTTTACCAAAACCTCCATATTCTGAGGAACCTCCAGAGAGGTGGATGGAAGCTCGAGTTTGGCGAGGAACGGCGGTGGTTCAGAGGCACTAGGGCTCGGGAGAGCAGCCTAGAGGCCTTCCTCATCGGTTCTGAGGTAAGAAACTCGAGTTTCTGCGATTGATTTTGGATTGGGGGGGGGGGTTTGGTGAATAGTGACCCATCTGTGATAGGGCTAGAATTAGCTCTGGGTCCAGTTGGGAGAAGTGTTTAGAATGATGAGAGGAGGAAGGATTAGCTTTCAGTTTATGATATAGTGACTGTTGGTTTTGGCTCTAGGTGAGGGCATGTGTGACTTGGACTGAGTTACTTGTTATGAGACATGCCAGAGCCTTTGTAATGGGCTTGAGGTGCCTGATAGGCCAGGGAGACGGTGTCTGGTGAGATAGACCGTCCAAGCCCTGAGAAACCCAGAGGAATTGGGTTTTTAGAGCTTTTGAGCTCACTGATGATGGCTTGGTTTGAGTCTGGAATGACTCTGAGGCCATGGATGGATCTGAGATAGACCACTGAGGGTCTATGGAAGGCTTGTAGAGGATGAGTCTGATGAACCCTAGAGTAGATGACTCGGGTTGAGGGAAAGGACTGTGGTTCCTTCCTAGAGGCAGTTGAGGACTGCTTGATGAGCTTATGCATGATTATATGCTTGAATGGTCTGTGATATATGTTGGTATGCCTTGGTAGGGCTTGACACAGTGGGTGTCAGAGGAGCAGACCATTAGTGGAGGCTAGAGCTATGGGGCACGGCTAGCCAGGTAAGCTCATTGTTCTGGGATTTTCCCCCTTCTTCTGGTTTGCCACCCAGATAGGTGATGGATGATATATATATATATATATATATATGTGCATGTGTTCTGAGCCTGAGAGGCTGATGAACGGCGCTTTGAGTGAATCTCAGACCGTTCTGGATATTTGAAATATGTGATGGCCTAGTGTGTGCTGGGCTGTAATGATGAACCCTAGGATAGACACTGATACAGTGTGAGGGTAATGAGACACCTGGTATGGCAGGTGTGAGGCTGTGGGCCTTTGAGGGAATGCAGATCATGAGATGGTCTGTGATGGAACCTAGAGGATACTGGATGGGTATCAGGCTAGTTGAGGTTCCCTAGCCAGAGGTAGAGTTTGAGGACTCCCTGGAATAGCTAAGATTCCTTGGGAGGTGCCACTGCTCTCCACTTAAGTCCTAAGGACAGATGGAACTGTGTGGATGTTCCTCCTTAGGCAAAGATGTTGAAAGTCCTGGACGGCTATTCCCAGGCAAGTGATTGTGATGTCCTGGACGGCTATTCCCAGGCATGTGTTATAAAGTCCTGGATGGCTATTCCCAGGCAGTGTTTATGAAGTCCTGGATGGCTATTCCCAGGCAGTGTTTATGAAGTCCTGGACAGCTATTCCCAGGCAAGTGTTTCTGAAAGTCCTGGAGGGCTATTCCCAGGCAGATGATAGGAGACGGCTATTCCTCCTATTCAGTTACACTAATGTGGGAGATGGCAATTCCTCCCTGGAGATGGCAATTCCTTTTATTATTGGACACTGATATAGGAGATGGCTATTCCTCCTATTTTGCAGTGTTTAACCACAGGTGTATGATATGTTATGCTAGGTACCTCTGTGAGACAGGCTATGAGAGCCAAGATGAGATACTGATGCCATGATGATGGCTTTGATCTCTGTGAGATGGCTGAGAGAGCCATGACGAGGTGGAATACCTCTGATGCTGAGAGCATCCTGTTATGGACCCAGATGGCTGGGAAGTGTGTAAGCTAGGATGGTGTCCTAGTCTTTATATGTGTGAGCTAGGATGATTTCCTCAGCTTTGTTTATATGCTTTGTGTGTGCTTGGTGATGAACCAGGGTTAGGGAGGATCTCCCAGAACCCTGAGTTTACTGAGACGTTTGTCTCACCCTGTGTGGGATTTGTGGTTTTCAGGTGCTTCTTGAGAAGAGGAGCGACCTCAGGGCAAGAGGTCCTAGTGGACCTGATAGGCTGGACGGGAGGCTGCAGTTGAAGACCAGAGCAGAGCTTCAAGAGTTGAAGCTGGTCTTAGATCTCTGTGTTTTTGTAGGGTGTGTGTACACCCATTTGTACTGTACATATTTGATGTATGACCCAGCTTTGGTCTTGTTTCGAGCATGTATATGTACAGATGATGAGGTTGTATATGAGTATGTTCCTCCTGACCTTCTATGTTTGGTTTTATGTATCTGCCTATATAGTTGTTTATGTTTTATCTGGATAAGCAGGGGCTTGTTGTATGTTCTTTGTTATGTGGTTTTATATTCCATGCATAATGTAATCAAGATAAACGATTCTATCGCTTCCGCACCGCAAGTATTTAACGCTATTAGCATGATATGGATATCGTTGATGATAACAAACCGGAGACGTCTGGGGTGTTACAATGTATGTCATTGTTTTTATTTCCAAACACAGACCAGTCAATAGAGACAATGTTGTTCAAGCTAGATAGGACCTTTATGGGTGGCAAAACTCTGCTTGGCAGCCTGAACTTACATTGCTGTTTTGTAGGGTTGAGTTCCCTAAGCCAAAATTCTAAAAGATAAAGTGTAGGAAACTCTGCTTTGTACTAAAGCCCCTCCTTATTTTACTTGATTCTTTTTTCTTTTTTCAAATCATATATTGGAGACTATAGGATATTGATTCTTCCTGTAATTCCTATTGTTTCTTTTGGCTAAACTTGATTTTGAAGGTGAAATGCTGCTGATGTAAGGTTATTGCTTTGTTGTTAAGCATGATATGAAATCATACCATAAAATGAAATGAAATCATACCATAAAGGCTGCTCGGTTACTTATTCACAATGGATGATGGAGCCTGCTGTGTGCTTGATATAATTCATTATACCTGTGATTGGTTTTTATTTTTTGTGTGTGTTAGGCTTTGTAGAGTTGTATCTATGCTTATGCATCAGCTGTATATATAGGTTAAGATTCATGATCTCATCTCTTTTGCATTTCCAGGCAACTTCTTCCTCCCTATACTGACAAATTTCTCTTCTTTTCCTTTTCTCACCCTCTCCATAATCTCACGCACCGTTGCTTATTCTAATTTTCTCTAATAGCATTTATATTTTATAAGCATGTAATTAGTTATTATGCACTACAAGCTAGTTATAGTCTCACACACCGTTTGAGGAGAGGAAGCAAGCTAATCAAAGAAGGGTAATGCTGCTGGTTTTAGTGTGGTTATGCACTACAGGAATGCATGTTAAAGGGAAGGTATGACAATGGAATTTTTATTTTACAGTGACAATGGAATTGAGTGGGGTGGTGTTGCATTTCGTTAGTTAACATTAAAATAATTTAATGATTCTAATTTTAATTCTTATTAAAGAGAAGAAATAACAGGATGAAGAAGAAAGTTTACATGTTTGGTTTGAGAACATGTTTCTTGTTTTCATTTTTTATTTTTTAAATGTAATTATAAAAATGTCACTTTTATTTTCACTTTGTTGTTGTTTTCAAAGATTTATCCTTTTCAAATATTTGTAGATGGGAGAAAATGAACACAAATTCTTTTCTTAAATACTTATTTGTGAATGCAAAAAAATGAAAACTGAAAATTTTTGTTCAAATATTTCTATATAGGAAACAAAGTGAAAACAATTTATTTGTCACTTGTGAGAAAAAACAAACTGAATGTTTACTCATGGGCTTGACGTGACTGAACTTCCAGGCATTGTTGGGTGGCTAGTAAGTATACCTTGATTTTAGGTAAAATCTGTGTTCATTCTTATTTACTCATGCTGTAAGTAATTTGTGTTATCTTATCTTTTATCAGGATAAGCTGCTGTCTATTGCTTTTGAACAGACCCTTGTTGAGGTGAAGTTTGTTCTCTGTTTTATTCCCATCTCGTTAGTTTTGTATATTTTACTAATGTTGGCTTCTTGGGGTATCGAAATGATGTGACAAAAATATCAAATGTGTTAGAAATCTTCTCATCTTTTAGTTGTTTCTGCTATTAGAAACTGTTGTAGCCTTTTAATAATTTTAATATTGAGGAGAAAAAAATTGATGACTCCAAAAGGATTCAACTTCCACATTTACTCAGTGAGGAGGAGGTAATATAACATGTTTTACTATATATTGATGCATTTTTTTTCAATTTTAATTAGGCCACTATATATTGATGCATTTTTAAATATTTTTTTTATTTTTTATTTTTTTTAAAATATTCTAAGACGGTTTTTGCGAAAAAACCGTCTTAGAATCGTTAATTTTTTTATTTAAAAAAGACATTCTAAGACGGTTCTTAGGAAAACTGTCTTAGAATGTCACATTCAATGATACCCTATAATCGTTTTAGAATATCCATTCTAAGACGGTTATGAGCAAAGAACCATTTTTGAATGTAACATGCTAAGACGGTTTTCCTAAGAACCGTCATAGAAAAGCTAATTTTCAATTTTTTATTTTATTTTAAAAGAATCTTTTCTAAGAAGAACTGTCTTAGAATGACCATATTCTAAGACGGTTTTACTAAGAACCATTTTAGAAAGTGAATAAAATTGTCTTTGAAAGTGATTACTTTCAGCGATGCTTGATACAAAGACAGTCGTGTAAACCGTATTAGAAAGTGAATAAAATCGTCTTTGAAAGTGATTACTTTCAGTGACGCTCGATACAAAGACGGTCGTACAACCGTCTTTGTGTGAGGTGTAGAATCATCTTTGAAAGACGCTTATGTAGTAGTGCTACCACTATAGGTGAAAGTAACAGGCAACAATATCAACTCCAGTTTCAGATGTTTTACATCGATATTTGCATCTATCTACTATTTTACCAATTTCATCGTGAAGTATGTAAGTTGATAAAGACATTGAATTAAAAAGCTAGCAAGAGAACCATGATTAACAATAAATAATAAAAAAAAAATCAAAATGTGGTATCCAGGATCAAGCATCCCAAAGCCCAAGTGATAAGGATTTAAAACCAATGGAAGGATCATATGATTCAACCAAGTAAACAATAATCATACCTTCATGCCAAGATAGTAGAGTGCATATTGTAGGAGTGGAGTTCTTATTCATTAGTGTTATATATGAAATGATACAAATGGATTATGTTAAGAGTATACCATTAAAAATATGTTCTAAGCATAAAACATAAAAAAATGTATTTTCAGATAAAATTGAATCTTATATCAAGACTATATATGATGAATTTATTCTTATGAGTTACTTTGAAAAAACCTAAAATGTTTCCACTTAGCCGAATCTGAAATTTCATTTATCAGTTAGGCCAAGTCATCTAATATTTATAGTTCAAATGGGATTTAAAAAGCATTATGCTTAAAAAAAGTAGAAGGAAAGAAGGTTTAAGACAAACAGAAAAAAAGAATAATATTGAAATGTTGAATGATACCTCCAAAAGAATTAACAATGTCAATGCGAACCACACATAATGGAAAAAGAATATTGAAATGCGAATCACCCATATTGTGGCAATTACACAACGCCTATGTTTACTTAGTTGAACTTCAATGAATTTCCATAGAATTCACCAAGGGAATCATTGGAACCTCTCGCTCTACATTTTCTGTCCTTCCATTTCTCTTTCATGGCCAAAACTATCCACAAAAACTACTTAAATCACATTCAGAAGAATAATTAAAAAAAATCAACATTTAGTCAAATTTGTGAAATAAACATTACATAAAAATAGTTAAAAGGGTTATCTGCAGAGGGGATATTACATAACATTTAATCAATGGGAATGCAGTTCACCTATCAGTAGAGGGAAGCAATTGTATTGTTAAATTCTTACAATTGTATAGATATAATGTAACACTTCAAATCTTTTCTTAAAATATAGTTTTAAAATTGTTTAAATAAAATATGTTGAAGAAAAATGCGTCATTAAATTTAATTTTTATTTCTAAATTGATAAAATATTTCAATGTACTTTAGATAAGAAGCAACACGTGTGTGTGTGTGTGTGTATATATATATATATCGTGCTTGATTAAAGCGTTACGTAAATTTAAAATACTCTTGAATAAAAAAGTATTGTCTAAATGTGTTTTCTATTATAAAAAAACATTTTAAAAGTTGTCCTTTTTTTTCCCTTATATCCTTATGCAATGCTATAATAAAGTACATATTATAAAAAAATAGTCCTACCCCGAACAATATCCATTGCCTGTCTCGTACCGCTCCGTGGGCTTTTATGCACAAAATTAAATGATGATAAACTGAAAGCAATATTTTTAAACCTGGACCAACCCGGACGGTCGGACCGTGATCCGAAAACCAAACCGGGTCGGGTTGACAATCAGATTGGCCATGTCAACGACCTTCTCTAAACCGTTTGACCCGGCTAGGTTGTAGTCAACCCGTTGACCCGCCAACCTGGACCAGGTCAGCATTTTTATTTTTTTTCTTTCCCCATGAGCCAAAACTACGTCATTTCTTTTTGCACTTAGGCCAGTTTTTAGGTTTCCCATTTTCTTCAACGCTCAGCGGCAGCTTCGAGCCTTCGACGTAGCACCTCGTCTTCATCGCGCAGCAGCCAGGCATCGTCACACGTCGTGCCGGCCAGGCTTCGTCGTCACAACGTTCAGGACTCCAGGTTTCGTCTGCAACCTTCGTCGCGCTGTCACTCCGTCCAGGCTTGCAAAGGTTCGATGGTTGTTATCTCTTGTAGTTGTAGTGGCCACATGCCATTATATTTGGTTGTGCCTTTGGTCGGTATTATTTGCAGTGAATAGATTTAAGATAATTTGCTACATTGAAAGGTTGTCATGGAATTTTCCAGAACATCAATCCCTGGTTGGTGTTTTTAATTTAAAAGAAATTTTAGATTTGGGATTGGCAAATGCAATGAGAATGATTGGAGAGAGTGTGATTGAGGAAAAGTGTTGAAGTTGTTGTTATTATAGGTCGTAGAAAGGTAATTAATATGGACTGGGGGAATAATATGATTAAAGGTAATGGGATTTGGAAGGGGTGGGTGGTAGTGTCTATGATTGTTGTTGTCCTCTTTTTCATAATAATAGAATCGGTGACAAGAGGTTGCTTTTTCTTTTGCTTGGCTTCTTATGCTAAAGGGAAATTAGAAAATAAAATAAAATGTTGTGGTTCTTGAATCTTGATTGATTGACTCTGCCTGCTGCTTTGTTCCTTTACGTTTGCAGTACTAACGAACTATGTCGCCAGAGGGAATTTAAATAGTGTAATGGAATTAAAAATACAACAGAAGCTGAATCCATTGTGAAATGTTATCTTAATAGTTTTTATAAGCCTGCAGTAATCAATATTATTGTATTTTGTTTATGCAATGTGGTTCAATTAGTGAGGCTAGCTAACCAATTTGAAGCCCTCATGGTCATGGGTGTCATTGTCTACGAGAAGTTGAAGCTGATATTCTGGATAAACTACTTTTCGGATTTTCTGTCCAAATGAGGGAATGTATTCTTTTATTTTTATCTGTTCATATTGAAAAATGTATTCTTTCTGTTTTGCTTTGTTCAACCCTGCCTTCCTCATTTACATGCTTCTTTTTGTATACCAGTAAATAAGAACATGTCATGATATTAATGCAATTAAGCTTACACATAATTGATTCATACAGTTGCAAAGTAAATAGCTTTTGTCTAATTTCATCTTCATTGAAATATTCTTTGTGACTGATAAATTGAAATGTAGAACTGTGTGAATCTGATTTATGGCTTAATTGTGTAAAGAGAGTTGTGCCAATTAACTTAGTCCGCTTTGGCTTAAAGTTTTGTGTGAATCTGATTTATGGCTTAATTGTGTAAGGAAAATGTAGTTCCTATACCTTGATTACTGAAAGAACTAAACCATAGTCGACACAAAATGTATGGACAACACCTTGCATTATTGAGCTTACAATAGTTAACTGCTTCACCACTATGTATTACATTTATCTAAGGTTAGAATTAGTAGAGTTATTTATTTCCTGAGATATATGGACTAGTCCTTGACAAATTAAATATGTGGTTAAATCAGTATATAGAGTTATGCATTGTCTATGTTTTAGAAGCCAATGCAACATTGCTTATTTGGTTAAATTGCTGACTGTTCATCACATTGATGATTGATTGAGTTTTCATTGACTAGAGGCTTAGACTTTGGCAAGTTGGTTGAGCTATTTAATTGTAAAATAATTTGCTTGCTGGCTGTTCAATTTTTTTTTTTGTTTCCAGTTTCCATACTAATGCCATAATGATTTGCTTGCTTTAACTTATTTGAGCATGTATGTGACATAGATATTGATTGCCCTGTAATGATGGATTAAAGATGCTAGTTCTTCCAAAACTCCTTGTTGCGATGTTTCATTTGTTTCTCCATGGGAAAGTTTTGATGCATCTATGATTTTATTATAAATATTTTAAGACATTGTCATACGGGTCAACCGGTTTGACCACTAATCAAGTCATGCGGGTCATCCATACATCAAGCCAAAATACAGCATAAAAGTCATCAAACTTCTCCATGTCTCAGCTAATCACTGTTCCTCTGCTCACCCAAATTAATTGGGGTCATCACAGGTGTCAAACCACAGACACAACTCGGGTAAGTATTTAATAAACATAATTAGATAATTGACAGAAACAGAGACAAATAAATATTCAAAATAGAATAACAAATAATAAACAGACATATGTTGAATGATGCATGCTTTATTTATTAAATGATGCATGACTGAGATCTCAGAGGCCTAATCAAAGGTACCAGAAATTAGAATAGTTTCACCCACTCCAGTGAAACAGTCCCACCCACTCCAGTGAGACCTCCCTCCACTCCGAGGGGAAAAAGGGTATCATACAGTTTTACCCACTCCAGTGGAACAGTCCCACCCACTCCAGTGAGACCTCCCTCCACTCCGAGGGGAAAATGCAAAAATGAATGTAATGATTTTCTTTTTATTTTCAATTACCAATTGGTATTTATTCCATTCAAATTCTCCTGATTTTGGCACTATCACTTCATCATGATTAATTTCATGTAAAAAATACAAGTGTGTCATAATTTCTTTTTAGAGAAATAAATCATATGTCCATGATCCAATTTTTAATAAAAATGGAATTTTCTATCATAGCTCAAGACCAAGTGAACTATCAGACAGCTACTTTAATTTATACAGTTGCATTAATAAATACGATACAACAACTAAATAAAATACGTTACAGCAACTATAAATAAAATATAATATAGCAACTAAATAAATATGATACAGCAACTAAAATATGATACAGCAATTAAATAAAATATGATACAACAATTAAATAAAATATGCAGCAATCAGCAACATAATATTATACAACAAACATTAAATCCAGCAACAGCACATACAGCAACAGCAACCTATTATTTTATACAACACTAAATACAGTAATCCTAATTAAATATATCACCATATACAGCAATCTAGTATCCTACAGCAACAGTAAATACAGCAACCCAAATAAGTATACATC
>PYAF01002025.1:127278-147857 GCA_007407185.1 Glycine tomentella | reverse complement strand
ATGATAATCACAAGATTAATTGAATGATATTTCAGTTAGGGTTGTGGTTTCAATCAATTTAGGAGTAAAATCGATTGAACTACTTCTATTGAGATTGAATGAATGTTCATGTTAGAATCAACTTATGGGAATGATGATGATTCAAATAGCTTGGGTTAGTGAATTGGATTGATGCTTTCTCATCTGTTTTACTTTATTCTATGATAATCTTGTTAATTTTTGCATTGTTCTTTAATTTTAGTTTGTGTTCTTGCATTTTTACTTTACGCATACCAACTGTTTGACAAAAACCCCTCTTATTATTACCAATGATTTGAAGCTAGAACCATATTGATCGTGTCTCTGAGTCGACCTAGGTTAGCTCTGTGCTACAGAATTAGCTTAGTAAAATTGTTTTGGTGCGTGTCGACAACGTGTTTATCACAGACCCACTTCGAAACTACAGGGCCAGAGATTTGGGAGGATACCATGGGTAATGTTGATGTATTGGTAGCTGGGATTGGAACTGGTGGCACTGTTGCTGGCACTGGACAGTATCTGAAAATAATGAACAAAAATATAAAGGTTTGATTATTCATTTTATATAAATTTAGTTGTTACTTCAAATTGAATGACATACTTATTACTAACTATCTTACTAATTACTAACTAGAACAATAATTTTATACTCAACTTTAATTTTGTGGTGTAGGTGAATGGAAAGTTCACAAGTGATCAATCTCTTATATATAGTATAAGTGCTTTCTTATAAAACCTTTTTATCAAAGGAAAATCAAATTTTATGTTCTTTACTTAATGGGAAAATTGCACCAGTTCACAAATGAATTTCTAACCTTTATTATAAGCTAAGTTTGAAGTTGTTGTGTTACTTGTGTAGTTAATCATTTGCCTTCACCTCATAATAGTGGATGCTTCAAGCACCAGGTGCCACAAGTTACATAGGTTGCATAGAAAAGGACAAATTTGGAAAGGAGATGAAGAAGAAATGTACGCTTTATTATAAGTATAGCCTTGCAGTGTTTCTGTTTCTGCTTGTTTTGTCTTTTTATTTTTATTTTTATACCATTGTTGTTAAAATTAGCTAGTTGTTGATGTTGATATTGTGACGATAATTTTACTTTTAATGACTATTATCCTTACATCAGATCTAGCAATATTTCATATCTAGAATGCTATATATATATATGTGTGTATATATATATATATATATATATAGCTAACTTATTTAGTTTTTTATGTGCTGATGTTCAAAAACTTTGTCAAAGGCATGCAGTTTCGTCCATATATAGAGTGAGTGAAAATGAGATATAGGAAGGATTTTGATGATTATGAGTACCCTTGTGATTTTGTTTCTACTAACCAAAATAGTTTGGGGGTCTCATTCCCACAAGATTAATTTGGCCTTGTAAATTATTACATATTAGGAAATACACAAGAATTAAGTATATGTGTGTGTATGCCTTTAGTAGTGGATATTGTTTCCAAGTTGGTTTGCAGTTCAGAAATTGTGCATACTATTGAGAATGGAAATTGGCTTGGGAACATGGATATACATGAGCACATACATATAATGGACATGCCTTAGTTCCATGGTGAAGACTTTGGCTTTAGTATGAACTAGTTACCCGTAGCTCTAGTTAAGTGGACGAAGGACCTCTTACAAGTTGGACCCTCCAAGGTACTCTATCTTTGTAATAATGCTCAAAATTAAATAATAGATCTTTTCATACAAAAAAACACGTATATTCTTATGTATATCTTCATTATAGCATTGCTTCTGATAAATTTTTTCCAAATGGCCAGGTTTGTGAAGAATTTTGAGCTCAGGGATTAATCTTTATTTGTCCTGCTATGTATATATTTTGCTATTTGATGAAAACATCATAATACAGTTTCTTAAGGGGGGCGACTTTGCTTGTCCTTCTTTGATTCAACACCCAAGTTCACTGTACCTGTTATTTAATTGTCTTTTCCTTCACAACCATTCTAGTTGTAGTTCATATTTCCTAATATCTCCTAGTACTATATGGCCACCACTTCCCTCAAAATTTTAAGAATATAGAGTATTATTCAAATGATTTTTAAAATGAAAGGATAATTAGTATGTAAAATTCTTAAATTATCTAAACTGATGTAATATTATATAATTTGGATGGCAGACTTGGTCACGTCAATTCATGAGAACTGGTTTAGTGCAAGGTGTATAAACACAACAAAGCCTGCTGCCGGTGAAGGTGCAATTGTGATACAAACATCAGCTTATATCTTGGTTGCTCTGTAAGCATATAATTCAAATTTAACATTTTTATCATGGACTACTAATACACTTCAGCATATAAGTCTGCTGTCAATTCTAAATTTCTTGTTGATTTTTCATCTTCAATTGGGATGAAATCATTGCAACATTGTTATTTGTGGTGGTTCCCTTAGAAGGTTGTGAACTGTATTAGTATATTCATTCATATGATTGTCATTGAGTTCCTTCTATAATGACAATGGAGTGATGTTATTTGTTTGAGCCTAGATGCGATGTTATTTGTTTGAGCCTATAATTTTTTTTAATTGTGCCAATAGTACTTCTCTCATTTGAATAGAAACACGTATAAACTAAGAAAACAACACCTAAGCCACTGTATTCACATTGGCCAAGAGGTACTACTATTTAATTAACTTTTAGCAGTTTTGTTTTTGTTCCCACTGTTAGCATAAGACATGGCATGCTTTGGTTGTGATCAAATGCTAGAAAGGACCAAGGAAAGGAAAGGCAGAGAAATATACAAGAGTGGTGGTTCTTTGCAAGCAACTTTTCTTACTAGATTCTACTATCCTAGTGCATGACATTTATGAAGAATGATCCAAGTATTGTGTTCCTTTTTCTTTCTATTTTTTGGATTTCAAGGCTCCCCTTTAACTTTTATGGTTTCAAATCTTATTATATATTTATTTATTCATGTTAAAAGGTGAGGATTTTGTATATGTTGAAATTACAGCTATGAAAATGGGGTCGTGAATCCATCTTTGGTGATTCATAAAAGGTGAACCATGGGATGAACTGAATGGAATCTCCCCAAAAAGATGACATAAAGAAATCCAAAGTGAGTGCTGCAACAACATGTTCTCTTTTAGCAATACAATCATGCTAAATTTTTAATTAGCTTGTAAAAATTTGTTAACTTTTGTCCCAAAAAAAGAAAAAAATAATGAATTTGGTTGAGGCCTATAGATTGTAGACCAAGAACATCTCCAAGTAAAGCTATTAAAAATGGCCTGAATCAAATGCCTTTATGAAGAATTGGTTTATGACAAAAAGCAGTTTATCGCCCAGATTTCTTATATCTGGTGCCAATTTCCTTTTTTTTAGAGCTTTTGCAGTATCCTATATTAATGATGTTGAACTCCATTTATTATACATTATTTGTTCCCATCAATCTATTATACATTTCTTTACTGTTTTCACTTTGTTCCAATCAAGCTCTTTGATGATAGCCATTTCAGCAGAAAGCTCAACTTGAGCCTCCTTTAACCTTTCCTCTAGGCTTGCCACCTTCTCAGCCAGCTCTATCTCGACAGCCAGTCCATCCTCGACATCTTTTAACTTCACCTCCAACTCGGCTACCCTCCTCACCAGCTCATCTTTCTCATTCACAACTTTAGCAATAGCTGACATGCCACGAATTATCAGTTCATCACCATTAAGCCGAGTCCGTAATAGCTTGGACAAAGCTTCACTCGTCTTGGCAGACAATCGATGGTTACACTTAATCATCTCAACTAGTGCCACTACAGCCCTGTTCAACCTATTGCGCTCCAACTGCAAGGCACCACAAACAGCGCCCTTCAGCTTGTTGTGTTCCTACTCCAGAGAAGCAGCTTTGCCTATAGCTTCCTGATGTACTTGTCGATGTTCTTTGATGATGGCAAGGCCCTTATGCAGGAAAAGCTCAGCGGCATCAAGTGAACAATGAGTACCTACCGACCTAATCAAGTTCCTGTCAAAGGGAGTAGGCAGTCCTCGATCAAGCTTGTGCCTGACATAACACAAAGAGTCAACCTCCCTCGGAGCACTCAAAAGCTCTAGGGAGGTGACAGAACGAGCAGCAGGTGGTGGCATTGCAGGCGAAGGAGGCGAGGAAGGAGAAGGAGCAGCCAAAGCAGGAGCGGCAACAATGTGAGGAGAAGTGGGAGGAGCAGTGACAGCAGTAGGCGCCGATGCCCGAACAGGTGTCAGAGCCTAGACAGGGGCCGAAGCCCGAACAGGGGCTGAAGCCTGGACAGGGGCCGGAGTCAGGATAGGGGCCGGAGCCCGGATAGGTGTTGGATCCCGGACACGTGTTTGAGCTCGGATAGGAGGAGGAGAAGTAGGCAGAAGCCCGGTAGCCTCCCTCATGGCACGTAAGCTACGAGGAGCATAAGCTGCCCTAGACTTCTTACGCACAGATGTCCCAACACTCCCATCTCTTTTCCTCTTTGGCAACTCAGAAGGAGAGGGGCTGGGGAAAGCAATAACAACTTCAGCAGTATCAACCTGGACAACAGTCGACCCCCCTTCTTCAGATGGGGGGAATAGGGTTTGGCACAACATTTCCACCCACATTCTTCACTAATGGCCTCCACTGGAAGTCGCCCATAATAGCTACAAAAAAATGCAAGTGTCAGGGTTTATGCATCAGAAAATGATCGAAAGACAAAATGGCACGAGCGTCTAGAGAAGCCGACAATAGCTCCAGAATCGCCCTGTCCGACCTCTCTACCAGGGTCAAAAGATTCTCATCAAACGATCGAAACCTGGTAGGATCAGATTACCAATGAAAAGGGAAACAAGCATCCCCATTTTGAGTATGCATCAAAGGCAGACCATCAGCCTCTTCACCACTCTCACGAATTTTAAAGAAACGATCTTTAAAACGACGAAAGACATTGGTGTCTACCTCAAACAGTTTCTTGGAAACACTGTGTAAGGAGACCCAGCCAATTTTTCTAGACAACTTAGTCTAGAAATAAAACAGAAAAACTTGAACACTCGGACGAATGTTCAGGTGAGAACATAACACCTAAAAAGTTAACACCACCGCCCAGCTATTTAGGTGGAGTTGAGAAGGAGCAAAGAACACTGGAAAGGGGAAAAGGGAAGCAGAAGCCCCAGAACCTCAAAGAGACAGTGGTACATAAAAAAGAATGGTGAAGCTCTCGGTGTCGCCCTCATAAAGGGAAAATCGTCTTCTTCACAAGCCTCGACAATCAACTTGCGGGAATTCTCAGGGTTTGTCAAACGAATTTGCTGACACATGACATTGATGTTGGTAGGAGTGGTGAGGGAAGACTTATATTTCAAAACATTTTCCCTCACCCACTCAAAACCAGCCACCACCGGAGCAGGAGTTGGCGATCCCGCACTATGTTTGCGACGTCCATGAGGAGAAGTCCTAGCACTCCTCACATTGGTAGGATCTACCCTATCAGAAGCAGAAGCAGGGGTAGCAGAGGTCCTTACCTGTCGAACAGGACAAGAAGTTCCTTCGCCATCTTGGTGGGAACGAGTCTTCCTCCTAGAAGAGAAGGACCCCTCAAAAACACCTCCACGAACATCCTCCTCAGAGGAGTCACTAATGGAGATCACATCACGCATAATATGCTACTCAATAGAGCCTCTAGAATCACTACCCCTATACCCAAAACGGAATAAAAAATGGGCGACTCAGACATTTTTCAGAAGAAAGCTTAAACTCAAGAAAAAGATTGAAGAAGAAGGTTTAGAAGAGCAAGGACACAGGTGAAATGGAAATGGCGAAATTCCCTTTGAAACGTCCCCTAGAAGCCCGCGTCGTGATTGATCGTGTTCCCATTACCACACGACCTCACCCACTACTGCTCGATCTCCAGAAACGTGGCCACCCTTCAAGTGACATGTGTACATATGTAAGGTGCGTGGGCAGCACACGATTGCCAACATTAATGAGGGCACAAACCCCACTTCCAAAGATCACATCAAATGGTCACAGTTTGGC
Source organism: Glycine tomentella (assembly GCA_007407185.1). NCBI lineage: Eukaryota > Viridiplantae > Streptophyta > Magnoliopsida > Fabales > Fabaceae > Glycine > Glycine tomentella. Next base: position 141,852 of record PYAF01002025.1, on the reverse strand, counting down.
AGAAATCCATCATTATCGACGCCTCACTTACTTGCCAGGGTCAGACTTATCCAATAAAAGTCAAAGAGTACATTGGGAAGTCCAACATTCCCAACCTGGACAACTTTGTCCAGATTCAGGTTCATAAATCCAAAATAAAAATTAAAGTTTTGGTTGACCTATTGAAGCTGTCAACCTTGACACACCCTATCTACACTCGGGGCTGACAATACTCATTATACTAATATGACATCAGACACTATGTATCAATGCTCTTTCACCCTCTTTCGCCCATAAATTGTCTCAGAGGCTGGAGGGCTTATGTAGAGTCCAAAATAGTAAAATGACACGTGACCATCTCATAAAGGTCACCGTACATGTGGACACCCTCCACGTCAGCACTGCTACATTAAATAGGTGCTTATTCAGTCTCCAAGTGTCAACCTGGCCACAGATGTCCAGGTTCCATGCCAACATCACTACAGGAGCGCAGACGTCAACCTTCTACAGGAGCACGGACACCAACAATATTATCTTCTCGCTAACAGCATATCAAATATGCTAGGATATTCAAATAGGTGCAACCACCTTATCATATAATATCCCAACAAGGTATCTACTAATTGTTACTTATCTACAAGTAACAATATATCAATAAGGTACACATTATCTCCTATTTGAAATTAGATAGCTGCCTGCTATTATCTGTTATTATCTTATCAACATATTATCAATAAGCAACGACCCAAGGCCCATACTACATGCTATGTTCTCTTTAACCCATCTCAGATACACTTCGAACTCAACGTTCAATCTAGACTTACTTACAATAATTGAATGCATTACTCAAGTTATTCATTCTCTACATCTTATACTCGGTTCTCACACTCAGTCATTCTTTAACAATTGATGTACTTACTTGAGCGTCAGAGTGTTTTTCCTTTGTTTTGCAGGTCCCTCCTCTGAGCAAAGACTACTCACTTCCCGACGTTACAGGATTTGGAGTCCACTAAGGTCACATCTAGCCACACGTGAAATTTCTAGATTTTGGTAAGAACAGGTTGGAAGAAACTGGATGTAGCTTCTCTTGTTGAGAGGTGAACCGGTATAAGTTCTTGTGTTGTTCTCTATCTTGTAATCTCTTCTTGTTATCTTGATCTGTTATTCTTGGTGAATTCTTTATTACTCAACAAGTTAAGTTTTTGTGAAAGTTTTCTTGGGCTGAGTGGTTTGATTGATTGTAACATTCTTGGTTTAATTGTGATAAAGATGCTTTAACTATGATTTTCTAAAGATATTAAAAAGGTCAAGTTTAAACCAATTCCCCCCTCTTGGTTATTGTGTGTATTCACATTATTTTCAATTGGTATCAAGAGCAGGTTCTTGAGTGTTATTGAAGATCACTATGTTTCTTTAAAAGAAAATGAATACCACACAAATTACCTTCAAGGAGGGTGCCTCCCTCAATCGTCCTCCGATGTTTGAAGGAGAGCATTTCAGTTTTTGGAAAAATAGAATGCATAATTTTCATTCAATCAAATGAACTAGGTGCATGGAATGCAATAGAAAAATGTCCTTTGGTTCCTATGAAAACTGTTGGTAATAATATGATTCCCAAAGAATGGGATGAGATGGCAGATGCTGAAAAGATAGTTGTTCAATATGATTTTAAAGCTAAGAACATGATTACTTCTACACTTTCTTCTGATGATTTCTTTAGAACTGTTAGGTGTAAAAGTGCAAAGGAGATGTGAGAGATGTTGGAAGTCACTCTTGAAGGAACTGATGAAGTCAGAAGATCAAGGAAGCATGCCTTGATTCTTGAGTATGAAATGTTCAAGATGAACACTATAGAAAAGATATCTTATCTCCAAACAAGATTCAATCACATTGTGAACCATCTTCTTGGTCTTGGGAAGATATTTGATGCTGAAGAGTAAACATCAAAATCTTGAAGTGTCTAACAAGACCATGGCAACCAAAAGTAACAACAATCTATTAATCAAAAGATCTATCCAAGATGTCCATGGCTGCATTATTTGGTAAATTTCTTGAGTATGAATTAGAAATGTCTCAACTAACACATACTGAAGATGCAGATAAGAAACACAAAAGCATAGGCTTGAAAGCTGCATCCTCTACTATGGAAAAAGAAAAAGACTCAAGTGAAGATGAAGATGATGAAAACTTGAACCTAATAGTCAAAAGATTTAGCAAGTTCATGAAGAATAAAAAGAACAAGAAGTTCTCAAAGTTTAACAAAAGAAATGACAACAACAATAACAACACAAACTTCACCTGCTTTTGTAATACCCCGTAGGCCTCCGACGTGTTATCATTAATAATATCAGATTCTCGCATAAAACACTAATTATATAACTTAGCGGAAGCATAGAATCGTTTTCTTGATACATTATGTATGGAATCACAACAATAACCAATACCACACAAATCATAACATATATCATGCCCCTGCTGATCCAGCTTCTCATGTCAACATAATAAAGACAAATAATTTAAACATACATGCAGATAATCAAGTGTACACATTTGTACTCAAGGAAAAGTCATATCTCATAACATATCATAGTTCTGTACATATATACATCAGAGTCCACACCACACATCCCGTGGTGATACAAAAGAATATCAGCCCTCCATGAGGGTATACAGAACTATACATCATAATGGAATCAAAACAGAGTCTTCAAGCTCTCCTTGCCGCTCCTCAGTCAAGCAGCATAGTCTCAACTGGGCCTCTTGCCCTGAGACTGATCTTCTCTTCCAGAAATATCACCTGAAATCATGTAAGCCCCACACGGGGTGAGATAACATATCTCAGTAAGCTCAGGATCCTTGGAAATCATTCCCACCCTGGCTCACAGATTCATCACATACATAAAAAAGGCAAACATATCATATATGGCCCACTGGCCTGGCACTCTGGCCTCATCGTATCAAATCAATATCATAATCTCAGCACATGACAGGTGGCAGAGCTCCTCAATGCCTGGCGGAGCTCCTCAACGCCCTGACGGAGCTCCTCAATGTCAGTACCTGTCAATCTATGGCAGAGCTCCTCAATGCCATTGGGAGGAGCTCCTCAACGCCCAGAATAACCAGCAGAGCTCCTCAATGCTGGTAATTATCTATTGGCCAACAGATATCTTAATCACAGCATGCATATATCCAATGCAGATACATATAAATCAACATAAACAATGTCATAGCCAATGCATGCAGTATGAATCATGACCAACACTCCCCAAGAGTGTGGTGTGCAACCAAAACGGAAATTCATCCCCAAAGAACACTGAACTTACCTGGTAATGGATTACTCTGAATTTCCTTCCCAGGTCTGTGGCTCCCGCCACCAACAGTATTAGAATCAATGCCTAATCAAGGCATAACAATCTCATATCAAAACCAGTCCACAGACATACAATTCACAGAACATATTATAACAGAATTCCCCTATCCTAGGGTTCATTCAAACTCAGCACACATACAAAGCTGCTCTCAAACCACACAAGGTCCATCAGGGCTGAATACAAGTCATCTGAGTCATCCCAGACTCACTACATATATACATATCCCAAGCTTTCCCTCAGCCCCACAACTCAATTGTCATCAGAATGGGCTGAGCTCCACTCAAGCCCTGCTCCACTAGCCTCTCGGCTCAGAACATCATATAATCAAGGCTCTAGCCTGTCAGAGAACCATCAACAAGTGACTCTACACAAGTCACACAGGCATATACAGAGCCAAGATTCAAAGTCATCTAAATCAAAAACTGAAAGCTAATCCTTCATCTATTCATCGCTCTGAACAAGTTTCTCAACAGGACCCTGGGCTAATTCTAGCCCCAAATCATATGGGTCACTGTTCATGGAACCCCTCAGAATCAAAATTAAACGGAGAAACTTGAGTCTCTTACCTCAGTGGCGGCTAAAAAGATCTCAGGACAGCTTCCTCAAGCTTCTGTGTCCTAATCACGCCGTGGGTCCTCGCCAAACTCAAGTTCTCTGAACTTTTCCTCTGAGGTTCCACTTCTCACATAAAAGGGTTTTGTCAAGAGCAGAATTGAAAAATTCAAGCTTTCTAATCGATTCTATCACAACAAAGGTCATTAGGGAGTGTTTGAGCTAGTATCTAAGGTCCCTAAAAGCTTAGAAGGTTATCAATGGAGGTTTGGAGGTCCAAGGAAGAAGAAAGGCTGATTTTTCCTCTTCTTTTCGCGTTTTTGGCCTTATATAGTGGCCCTGCCCGACCTCTGGCGCCATCAGCGCCAGCTCCGGCGCCATCCGCGCAAGTATGTCGGTTAGCCTGGCGCTCTTAGCGCCACTCCCGCGCTTCCGGCGCCGGTTTCCAGAACCTGTGGCGCGATCCGCGCGGGCTGGGAAAATCTGGCGCCCCTGGCGCCAACTATGGCGCCCCTAGCGTGGATCTCCAGAGTACCTGGCGCGACCAGCGCCATTCTGGCGCTATCGACGCCACATTCCAAAGATCACGGCGCTGTCAGCGTGGATATGGCGCCCCAGGCGCCACTTTCCAGTGGGTCTGGCGCCATCAGCACCGCACCCTTAACAGGGTTTTCTGATGTGAATCCCCCCGCGATCGCATGGGGTTAGGCGCCAAAAATGAGGGTCCTTACAGCTTTGAATGTGGTAAGCCTGACCACATTAAATCTGAATGTTCTATATTCTTGAAAAAACAATTAGGTGAAAAGAAGACAAAGAAAGAAGGAAAGCCAAAGAAAGCCTACATAGCATGGGAAGACAATGATTCAACAACTTCTGAATCAGTAAGTGAGAATAAAGAAGCTAATGTATGCCTCACTTCTACAATATGTGAAGATGATGAATTCTCAAGTGCTGAAACAGATTTAAATCCTGAATTTGATCAAATGCTTGATGCTTTCCATGATTCACTCTATCAGACGTAATATCAATTACAGGTGGCTTTACTGGTGAAGGAGAATCAAATAGAAAAAGATATACTCCATTCTTCCTTTGTAGTCTTGGTAATTTATGGATTAAATAATGATTTATCTACAGAAAATTTACCTCTCATAAAAGAAAAAGAACAGCTACAATAACCTATAAGTACTGAGGTTAGTGAAAATAAAATATAACAATAGAATTTATACAAAATCAAAATAAAACAATTAACGAATGTAAGGAAAATGTCCTACTAAACCGAAAAATTAAATCTAAAAGAACTAAGTAAGCGACTCAAGTTCCCAGTAACGGCGCCAGAAACTTGTTAGACTATTGGCAAGTGTACCAATGTTGTCGCAGGTTATAGAATTTGTAAAGAGGTCGTCTCCATAGGGACTTGAGATACTCAGTTGCCCCAGATGAAAGTAATCAGTTCAATAGTTATGTACAAAAAATATGATCAAAATTTCACGGTTTTATGGAAATAACAAATTTAGTGCATCGGAAATACAGAAACTAATAAAATGAATTTAATTAATTTAAGAGAATGTAGGATTGGGTTTCATGGTTCATACCCTCAGTATCCAATTAACATTTACACATATGAATCATTCTCTAACATTACTTATTCACACATTAATTCACCCTGAATTGATCCCTCGCATTCGAGAATCCTAAGGATATTTACGAAATATCGATCCCTCGCATATGAAGTAAATAAGCCAGCATTATAATCATAATCTCGTGCTATTTGCAATCAAAATGTTATGCTATATTCCTAGCAACGTAACGTAAAAAGTAAAATCATTCAGTTAAAATCCTAAGAGCACTTTCCAGTTAGACTTAGAATCCAATTTCATGAAACTAGTGATCAAGTAGAGTCAAGCATTAAGAACAAAAAGAAATCACCAGAATGAGTAGAAAAGATTCATACATATATCAAATATTAAAAGAGATGTATAAGGGTACGAAGATTACATCCAATCCTTTGGAGAAACTACCCGATCATTGTGTAGAGCAAAAGATTAACATAAGACATGATGAATGAGGCAATCCTCGACCCGTTTCTACAAAGTTTCCACTCCTTTTCTCTCTATGTTTCCTGGTTGTTCCTCACGTCCTTATTCATTTCATGGCTTCCTTGCATGCTATTTGTGGTATTTGATGGAGGTGCTGCTTGCTGAACTCGCCCAAGTGAGTTGTTCTTTAATGTTGAAGATACTTCATTCACCCAGGCGAGTAATTTACTCATGATTTACTCGCCCAAGCAAGTTGTGACTTAGCTGTGAAGAAAGGTTAACTCGTCTAGGCGAGCTAATTGCTAGCCTAGGCGAATTTGGTTTCCAGAAAATTCTTCTTTTGACCTTTTTACCCTCTCCTCTTGTCTTGGTTTTTTGGATGCCATGGATACCTATCAAAACATCGAAATTAAATGGATGAATGTTCCAAATGTAAACAACAACATTTATATATGTACGAAATACAGAACAACTAGGATTAAGGCTAGTTTATAAGCAAATTTACTGATCAAAAGATAAGTGCCAGCATTATAATCTTGAAAATAACTAAAATATGACAGTTATCAGTGGCACAAAAGAGATGAAGACTCTTATGCACCCCACCACATACCTTGGACTGGACAAGGAATCAACGAAGGTTGATGGGATTCAGTACAGAGCAATGATTGGTTCGCTGCTTTATCTCATCGCATCTAGGTCTAATGTCACTTTCAGTGTTTGTCTATGTGCAAGATTTAAAAAATAACCAAGGGATGTTCATCTAACTGCAGTCAAATGTACATTTAGATATCTAATTAGAATTTCTAATTTTGGTCTTATGTTAAAAAAAGAGAAAGTTTCAGATTCACAAGCTATTGTGATGCACACTATGTTGGTGATAAAGTTGAAAGAAAAAGCCCAAGTGGAAGTTGTCACTTTATAGGTGGCAACTCAGTAACATGGATAAGCAAGAAGCAACGCTAAATTGCATTGTCCATTGTTAAACCAAAATATATGTCAGCAACAAGCTGTTGTGCTTAACTTCTCTGGATAAAGAATCAACTTGAAGACTATAATGTCTATGATAGTAAAATTCCCATCTTTTGTGACAATAAAACTGTTATCAGTCTTTCGAAAAATCCAACATGGCATTCTAAAGTAAAACATATAGAAAATAAAACTCATTTTAAAAGAGATCATGTTCAGAATGGGATAGTGGACTAATAGTTTGTATCCACTAATGATTGACTTGCTGACATCTTTATGAAACCATCAACTAAAGAAAGATTGATTCTTTTAAAAAGTCAACTTCGAATGATCTTTATTAATGATTGGTTTAATCTCTATATGTTGTCCATTGTTGCATCCAAGGATATATCGTCCACTGGACTTTAACATACTCACAACGTTCAATGTATGGATGACATATCATGCATTCATTTTTTTAATATAAAACGAAGCGTTTTCATAATGAGACATTGTAACGCTTTATGTTGAGTCAGTTTTGGAAAGCAGGCCTAATGCTCGTTTTTGAAAAAGCCAAAAGCCCACTATAAAACCTTATTACGTTGAAATTCTTGCCATTGCACACTTTCTGAAACACTTCAACTTCTTCTTTGAGAATTCAAATCCTAGCTCTCAACTCTCTGCAATGGCCTCTTCAAACACCTCTGCCCAACCATGGAAATCACCACCATCCACATAGACAACGAACCATCCATTCAAGAAATAAAAAAGTGGGTGTAAAGCTCAATAAGCTCTTTTGTTTTGTGGTGCCAGGCATTTCATTAATGAACCATTAAACCGTACTAAACTCATCAGAAGCTTCTGGAGACATGCTAAGTTTGTCAACAAAAAGACTATAGCATCCAAGGTTTTGGGAGTCAAGGTGGTGTTGCCCAACAACAAGAAGATAGTACCTATCAAGAGGGATGGGAGAAGAACTATGAGTCCCATATTACAAGAGTGCTTTACCGACAGAATGCTGACAAGGCTGATGATCATAAAACCATTATGTACAACCTGATGTGTGAGAAAGTAAGAATTTGGGCCAACATTCTGAAAAAGAATGTTATTCACAAAGCAAGTTCCAAAACAACCTTATCTGACTTCCACAAGTTTATCTTTTTCACTTGATGGAGAACCTCCCCTTTAACCTTCCACACACTAATTCTACATCAATATACCAAGGAACCTGAAATGCTTAGGTGGTCTGGATGACATCTATTATATCGCTCTCATCAATAAGCTTTTATGGGATCAAGGATTGTACTATGTCTTTAACAAGATGGGTGAAGACTTTAAGCACACCCTAATAGCCAAAGGCTCAGTTGTTGCTAAATAGCAAAAGTTTAGCTAGACTAACCCAAGAGGCTCTTTTGGTGGATTTGGACACTATTAATAAAAGGAAGCAGAAGAGTCTAGCCAAAGCCATCACTAATGAAGACCAAGGTCTGAATAGTTTTGGTATCTCCAAAAGATTCAAATGATTATAGATGAGCAACAAAAATGAAAGAAGACAAGAAAGCAATCCCAAAAGGAAGATAAAGATAAAGGAGATACTTTCCAGGGAGAATAGGGCAAAGAGAAGACATGAAACTACTGTGTCCACTCTTATGTGTCCACCAACCACGACCTCAGTTCCACAAAGTTTGAAAGACCTAAGTGAGACTGATGAAGTTGTGATGCCCTGAAATTTCGATAACTGAAAATAGATGTTTGATGTATTTATTGTGTTATTTGATTATTTGATTATTTTAGATTAGTTGAATTGTTGTGTAAATTATCCTTTTTCAACTATTTGGTGTGGATGTTAGGTTAGGTGGAGTTTGATTGATTGGTGTTGGAAATGAGTGATTTTGAGTTTGACCCAAAACCTGTTTTGGTAAAATCACAATTCTGGATTGGTTTACCATTGGATCGCTTTCAAATTTTAAAAAGTAGGTTCCTTACTCACATATGTAAATCTTTACCATTGGGATTTGCAAAATAACATATGAAGCGTGAGATATTAGTTTTTCATAGAAGCAGTGAAATTTTAAAATTTGGGTCAGCTCTCCCAGGCGAGCAAAAATTCACTGGGTGAGTAAAGGCGGCTACAAATACGTGCAGCAACGTAAAAGTACAAAAAAAACCAGCCTTCTTCTCCCCAAACAGCCACCCAACCCCTCACCCTTATCCTCCATCGGCCACAACCATCGGTGAACCACCACACAGAGAGGATGAAAAAATAGGGATTTAACATCTCCTACTTAACATCAGTTTTCGATAAAATCGATGTTAAAAAAAATACAGTGGCATATTCGTAATTAAGATGACTAAGTTAACATTGGTTTCTGTAAAATCGTAAAAAACCGATGTTAAGTTACTTCGTTAACAACGGTTTTTAAAAATTGTAAAAAGTTGATGTTAACGAGGTAACTTAACATCGATTTTTTATGGTTTTTGAAAAACCTATGTTAACTAACTTAACATCGATTTTTTATAAATCCTTTTTTTATGGTTTTATAAAAAACCGATGTTAACAAAGTAACTTAACATCGGTTTTGTTATAAAACCAATGTTTTGTCTTTTATAATAATTTGTAATATTAGTCTGGTGCCTTGCCCATTACGCTCTTCTTCCTTACATCACTAAATATTAGTCTGAACCCTTACTCCTCCCTTGCCCACTACGTCACTGCGTGCCATCACCGCTTTGCCCACTGCACCACTGCGTGCCACCATGCCACCACTACGTTGCCCACTACGTCGCTGCGTACCCGCTGTGTTGTCCGCTAATTGAGTGCTTTTAGTTGAATATTTTTATATCCTTCTTAGTTTATTTGACCTCTCTTGGACCTTTATTTTCCTATTCTAATTCAGTTTTTGGCCTAGGCAAGTAAGTGGGCTTAATTGCTAATTGTTGCGTATTTTCGGATTTTTGCTCACTTGACGTATCTGACTTGTGCAGGACCTATAGAGTGCTACTGATCTCCGAATGGAGCGTTCTAGGAGTCCCTGGAAAGATAAAGAAAAGATCTACAAGTTTGCTAGAAGCCTGAGGCCAATTCTGTTATTTAGAGGGTCATTTTAAGCTTCGAAGTTAGCACATTTGCACTTGTAATTTTGGGCTGCGAATTTGACTTTCATGGTTGTAAATAGCAAATAATTAGATTGTTGGGTTTGTTTATGGCCTATTCTATTTCCAGAACTTAGTCACTATTTATATTAGTGACTTTAGTGAAACTTGGACAACACTCTTTACATTTCAATAAACAAGTTTTATATTTCTTTTCTTTAGTTTTTAGAATCAAACCCTTGTTCTTCATTTTCTCTCAACTGTTCTTGCTTGTTCTTCATTGTTCTTCATTTTCGTTTTTCTGTTCTTCCATTTTCGTGCAATAATTCCATGGGGCTTTCACTGATGATGATCATGGAAGGCTAAATCTTCACTCAATCCAAGGAACCAACCCAAGCACAAGGAGAATTTGAGTTCTGGTTTGGTATTTCGAATTCTATGTGAATGTTCATCTTCTTCTTCAATTGCTATTCTGTTTTCATGATTATGAATGCATTTAGGATTGAAAACGGATTAGGTTATGGATTCATTTCCTAATTTCGAATATTAATCACTGATTAATTGGATGATACTTTAGTTAGGGTTGTGGTTTCAATCAATTTAGGGGTTAAGTCGATTGAGTTGCTTCTAATGAGATTGAATGAACTTTCATAATAGGATAAATTTATAAGAACAATGATGATTCAAATTACTTGGTGAGGTGAATTGGATTGATGCTTTAATTCTGTTTTACATCACTTCTTTTGAATTCTGTTAGTTTCTGTGTTGCTCTTTAATTTTAGTTTACATTTTTGCAAGTTTTACTTACGCACATAAACTGTTCGATAAAACTCCCCCCTCACTGTTATTCGTAAATTGAAGCTAGAACCATATTGATTGTGTATCTGAGTCGACCTAGGTTAATCATGTGCTATAGAATTAACGTAGTTAAATTGTTTTGGTGCGTGTCGACAACGTAATATCATCCACCGCATTGTGCCTTCCTTTGACCCTAACTTGTTCCATTGTGTGTGCTTTTCATTGCATACCCGTCTGGAGTCTTTATCTCTTCTTAACATCTTTTCTCCTCATTTTTAATCTATACTTTGTTTCTTCAAGCCAACGTAACAGAATATCACGCCATTTCATGAAACCGAAGGATTCCGACAGAATCGTACGAATTATTGTTCATTGTTTTCATGTAAGTACTCTTTGCTTCTATGTTCCTTCATTTGTAACATTTGATTTGTTCCTTTCACTATTATTTTACTATTTTCTTGCTTTTATTTCTATATAAAATAAGAAGAATTGTTATATTTACTGAGTGGTTAGTATTCCATTTTTTATCTTTATGCTAAGTGTGTGAACTGTCAAGTGCTCTCTACGTTTTAGCTTTTTATCTCTGTTGACTTGGATTAGTTCCAAAATTAGGAGAAAGAATTATGCATTATATTAATATTTTACTAGTTCTAAACATTAGAGTTGAGCTGATTAAGCTGATGTAGCACTTGCTCTTTGCATGAATTGAATTGATTAAGCTGATTTTCTCTGCTGTTATGTATTGGTTACAAGCATGAACTAAAGATATTTGCTTCTTTTTAGCCCTTAACCAGAGTAACAAGTTGACAAACATCAACTATGAAGGCATTTGTTTAAATGGAAGCATATAGTACATATGATGTAAGTTAAGAGAAAATCGGTAAATATTGTGGTAATATGCATACTAGTAGTTGGTTTGGTGACTAAAATTGGAATTTGAGAAGGAGATAAGTTGGGTATTGGTGCTGAAATCCGCCTTATAACAGATATGTTTTCAAAGTTATTATATAAACAACCTATAGTGAGTTTGTTAAAGTTCTTTGTATATTTGAAAGTCCTAAGCCCTCCTTGTGTCAAACTACTTATAGCATACACACTATCACACATACACACTGTGTGCAGTCATAAATTACAGCCTGTGAGGAATAAAATGCATGCAAATAATGTACTACACAAAAGACAAGTTTGTTGAAGCATCAATGGTTGTTTATACATGGCTAGCTATCAATTTAAATAGAAATAGGGCCCATGAAGCCTATAATGGAGTTGTGATTTGTATTGTTATATGAATGATGTCTTTGCTTAAACAAACAATCAGTTTGCAATCACATTGCATGTTTTATGTTTATTAAGTTCCCCATTTGACTAGCTATTCCGTTGAGGAAACAAAACTTTGGGATTTGGCCCGTTAACTTCCCTTATTCTCTATTTAATTAGCTTTTTTTACTTGATATTATCACCAAGAAAATTCCCCTTTGTTGGTAATTCTTACATGTTGTGAAGGTTCACATGTATCATTCTAGTGCATGTGAGAAATTTCTTAGCCTCACGTGCTTACTTCACTATCTAGGGAGGATATATATATATATATACACACACACACACACATCCTTTTTTTTCTTTTAAAAAATGTTCCTATAAAAATAGTTCTTAAGTTGATCCATAATCTAGATAAGGAATTCATTCTAAACATAAATGAAGTTACTTACTTATAATTAAACTTAAATTTACAAAATTAACTTTAACCAAACTGTACTTTTCAACTATAATCCAAACACACACCAGTTTCTTCTCAATATTCTCAAGTGAACACTTCCTCATCATAACATGTATTTTTTGTGTTAAATTTTGTGGTCCCTATCTAAATGCAGTTTGCTACAGTCTAATAGTGGCAGTTTTGCCCCAACATGATTTCATTGGATGTAAATAGTGAGGCAGTGTCCTAAGTGGTAACTGGTAGGTGATTCAGAAAAGCCACAATTAGGTTTGTCTTTTTAAAAAAGTCATGAGTAATTGGTTAGTGATTTTTTTAGTATTTTCTTTTATGTTTTATGTTACAGAACCTTCCAAGTTAAATGACAATTGATCTTTATTGCTTCCAAGAGTTAATTTGAGATCCTTAACTTATGAAAGGCAGAAAAACTGTAGAGTAAATGTTGGATGTTGTGAATGCTTGTGGGCTCCATGTAATCATGTTGTCTCTCCCCAAACAAGATAACAATGACTCTTCTTTAGGTACTATTACTATTACTATGGTTCAATTTCTAATGACATGGATAGAATGGACTATGACCTACAAGTAAATTAGGTAATTTAGCTTTTGTTTTGTGGGCCATAATGCAGTGTTGTTGTAAAATTTTAGTAAATTAGGTAATTTATGCTTCAATGGTGATTGTTTTCAAAATATGAATGATAGTAGTAGTGACTTATGTGGGCTAAAACTCACACCAGCCCAAATTCTGTCCTACAGATATAATCTTTGTCACACACCCCTGTTTTTGTCCTACATGCAGTCAACAACATTAGTATTTTATTAAAATTGTGTGTGTGTCGTCTTTGAATATTAACATCTTCAATGTTCAGCATCATTTGTAAGCACTTGTCCTTTGCTCTTTGCATCGTCATCACTAGTTTCCTTGTTGGAGTTTGTCAGTGACCATCATCACAGGTACTTATGAATGTGATGTATGGCTGAACCCATTAGCCATTAGTTTTTCCCAAATCTACCTTGGAATGAAACCCAATCTTCAAGCAAACTTCAAGACATAAGCTGTCCAACAATTCATGAAATTTGTGGATGTTTGGAAGCTTTTAACTGCAGCAATGGAAGATGGAAGAAGGTTAGGGATGAAGGTGGAAGACACCATGGAGAAGCTCTCCAATAAGTCTAGGAAAAATCACCATAATAGCTTGAAGCCATTGATAAGAAATAAGAGGTTCTTGCACAAGAACAAGAGAGAAACTCTCACAAAAATTTTCAAATTTGTATTAATGAACCAAAGTTAGTTTACATTCTGATGTGTTGCAAACACATCTTAGTTTTAGGCTAGTTTTAGGTTATAATTTAATTAAATAGTTAGGAAAATAGAATAGAATAAGTTAATTTGTTGTTTATATTCCAATTAATCTCATTTCACTACCAATTTGTGATTTCAGGGTTAAAAAAAAGAGGAAGTTCAAGCAAAAAGAAGAAGAAAACAAAATTGAAGGTCTCGCACGGATCGCGCCAGGATCTGCGCGAGTCACGCCAAAGCTAAAATAAAGGCCCCAGTTTTGAAGACTCCACGCTATCAGCGTGGAGGTTCACGCCATTAGCGCCAGGAAGCCGCAAGAGCTACGCTATCCACGCCATAGGCCACGCGAGTCGCGCCACAAGCCAGAATCAACCCTTCCTTGCGTGGACTTCACGCGATTAGCGTGGAGTCCCACGCTATCAGCGCCATCCATTGGAAAGGTCCACGCGATCAGCGCGGGACCTCGCGCCATCAGCGTGAAATTGATTTTCTTTCCTGAATTAAACTTATCTATTTCGAAATTTGCACAGGAAAAAGCCTTTGTTACCAGAATTAATCTATCTTGAAGGAAATTATAAATATGAACATCTGGGATGAAGAAAAACATCTTTTACACATTGTAAACATCATTCTAAACCTTTGGAAATCAAGAATCAAGGCTAGGGTTGCAGCAAAATCATGTATTATTCAACAGCTTTTGTGTTCTTGAAGCCTATGGCAGGCTAATTTCTGTATTGTGGTTAAGCCAAGAACCGATGTAACTTCCTCTGTAACTTGACTGGTATT
>PYAF01002025.1:102811-119537 GCA_007407185.1 Glycine tomentella | reverse complement strand
ACAGAAATGCCCTTTCTGAGCCACTTCCCACGCGACTCGCGTCGTCTAACCACGCGACTCGCGCCATACCTTCTGGCCTTCCACGCGACACGCGTGGATCCCACGTGACTCGCGTGGAGCCTCAGAGAAAACCATGTTTTCTAGGTCACTTGCCACGCGACTCGCGTGGATCTTCAAGTGACTCGCGTGACATGGCAGAACCATCTGCCCTGTAAAACACATATGGCGCGTGTCGCGCCACACTTCAAGTAGGTCGCGCCATATGCCAGAACAGCCATAAAACTTGTATTTTCAAGCACCTTTCAACAGATTCTAAAGCTATTACCTTTGGCGCCATCAACGCCAATCCTGGTGCCACCGGCGCCGCACCCTTAGCAGGGTTTTCTGACCTGAATCCCCGCGCGATAGCGCCGAAAATGAAAGTCCTTACAACTTGCTTTGCATATGGAAAACCTTGCCACATCAAATCTAAATGTTCTATCTTTTTGAAAAAGAAATAAAGTGAAAATAAGATGAAGAAAGAAGGAAAGTCTAAGAAAGCCTATATAGCTTGGGAAGATAATGAGTCAAAAACTTGCTTTGCATATGGAAAACCTTGCCACATCAAATCTAAATGTTCTATCTTTTTGAAAAAGAAATAAAGTGAAAATAAGATGAAGAAAGAAGGAAAGTCTAAGAAAGCCTATATAGCTTGGGAAGATAATGAGTCAAAAACTTCTGAATCATCAACTGAAAATGAAGAAGCAAATATGTGTGTCACTTCCACAACTAATGAAGATGATGATCTTTCAATTGTTAGGTAAGTTCTGAACTTGATCAAGTTATTGATGCTTTTCCAGAAATGCATAAGCTTGCAAAATCTAATAATAAGCTAAAAGGAAATCTTAGATGGCATGTTGCAAAAATTACAGAATTGCAAACTGAAATCTGCAACTTGAAAGAAGAAAATGAAAAACTTGTTTCAAGTTACAAAATGAATGGATGTGTATGTGCTTCTTCTTCATCTAATATTGACAAATACAATATGTTGCAAAAGGATTTTTATGATTACAAAAGAAGTCAAGGAGAAAAATACATGTTACTCTTATCCAAGAATAGTGATTTGATTGATCTTTTGAGAAAGCTTTACAAAGGCAAATGCAACTTAGTTGAAATGTTGAGTGTGCACAAATATGCTGGAGATACTTCTGGTTTGGGTTACAAAGAAGGCTCAAAGTCTTTTGTCAAAACTATATTTGTACCACCAAAACAGAAAAATCAAAAGAATTTCAATAACTCAAAGATCAATCAAAATGCTTACTTGAGGAATTCATCAAAATCTGTAACATGCAACTATTGTTTGATGAATGGACATACATCTTATAAATGTTATGCTAGGAGATTCTATGTGCCTAATGGAGATTGTATTTGGGTGCAAAAGAAGAAGAAAGTAGCTAACCCTTATGGACCCGATCTCAATTGGGTACCTTCCTCTATAAATTGATTTGAATTTTGCAGGTATGTCTAAGAGCAAGATCTTCATTATGGTATCTTGATAGTGGATGCTCTAGACATATGACTGGTGACATGTCAATGCTCATAAATTTGACTCTTAAAGATGGTGGATTTGTCACCTATGGAGACAACAACAAAGGGAAGATAATTGGAGAAGGAAATACAGGAGATAGCTTCAAAACCAAAATCATAAATGTTCTTTAAGTGGAAGGTTTAAAGCACAATCTCCTAAATATAAGCCAAATTTGTGATAAAGGGTTCAAAGTGTCAATGACAATTGTTGCATGATATGTGGTGGACAAAATGGTGAGGTGATTCATATAGGTAAAAGAAAATGTAATATCTATTTACTCTCCATAGATCATGCATTCTTTCACAACACCTCTTGCCTAATAGGTAAAATTGATGAATCTTGGTTGTGGCATAGAAAGGCAAGTCACATTAACATGCATCATATGAACAAGCTGATTAAAAAAGATTCAGTCATTGGCTTACCCAAACTCAAGTTTGAAAAGGACAAATTATGTGATGCTTGTCAAAAGGGGAAACAAACAAAAAATTCTTTTCAAAGTAAAAATGTTGTTTCTACCTCAAGACCTCTTGAATTACTTCACATAAACTTGTTTGGTCCTTCTAGAACTATGAGTTTAGGAGGTAATTACTATGGACTTGTCATTGTTGATGATTACTCTAGGTTCACATGGACTTTGTTTTTGAAATCCAAGAGTGATGCTTTTAATGCTTTTAGAAAATGGGCCAAACTTGCTCAAAATGAAAAAAGGGATCAAAATTATCTAAATAAGAAGTGATCATAGTGGAGAATTCCAAAATGAATATTTTGAAAAATTCTGTGAAGAAAATGGAATTAACCATAATTTTTCAGCTCCAAGAACACCCCAACAAAATGGTGTTGTGGAGAGGAAAAATAGATCCCTTGAAGAAGGTGCAAGAACTCTTCTTAATGAGACAAATTTGCCTAAACATTTTTGGGTTGATGCTGTAAGTACAGTTTGCAACACTTTGAATAGATTGCTAATAAGGCCTATTTTAAAGAAAACCCCTTATGAACAATACACAGGTAGAAAACCAAATATTTCTTATTTAAGAGTATTTGGCTGCAAGTGCTTTGTTTTAAATAATGGTAAAGAATCACTTGGAAAATTTGATGCTAAAGCTGATGAAGCCATCTTCCTTGGATATTCATTACATAGCAAAGCATAGAGTTTTCAATAAAAGAACCTTGTGCATGGAAGAATCAATACAGGTTATTTGTGATGAGTCTAATCCCTCCATGGGGGAAAAGAAGTGTGATATTGATGCAGGTCCTTTGGAGGAGTTTATTCAGCTTAATGATTCAATGGATAAAGAAAAAGAAGAACCAATTGCTGAAGCTAAACAATCAACACCAGTCCAAGAGCCAAAAGATTGGAGAACTATAAGAGATCTCTCCCTTGACAATATCATTGGTGAAGTTTCAAAGGGAGTATCTACTAGATCATCATTAAAAAATCTCTGTTGTAATATAGCTTTTGTTTCACAAATAGAACCTAAGAACATTGATCAAGCCTTAATTGATGAACATTGGATGCATGCCATGCATGATGAATTGAATCAGTTTAAGAGAAATGAAGTTTGGGAACTTCTTCCTAGACCTTCTTCTCTCAAACCTATTGGCACTAAATGGATTTTTAGAAACAAACTTGATGGGAGTGGAATCATAGTCAGAAACAAAGCTAGATTGGTTGCAAAAGGTTACAACCAAGAAGAAGGCATTGACTATGAGGAAACCTATGCTCCAGTTGCAAGATTAGAAGCCATTAGGTTATTGCTTGCATATGCATGTTTAATGGATTTTAAACTTTTTCAAATGGATGTTAAAAGTGCTTTCTTAAATGGATATATTGAGGAGGATATATATGTGGAGAAACCTCCTGATTTTGCTAATTTCAAACATCCAAATCATGTTTTTAAACTTAAAAAGGCTCTTTATGGTTTAAAACAAGCTCCAAGATCTTGGTATGAAAGATTAAGCAAATTTCTGCTTGAACACTCTTTCACAAGAGGACATGTTGATAAAACCTTGTTCATCAAAAGACAAAAGAATGATATCTTATTGGTTCAAGTATATGTTGATGATATAATTTTTGGTTCAACTAATCAATTGTCGTGCAAAGAATTTTCTATCTCTATCCAGAATGAGTTTGAAATGTCAAAGATGGGAGAATTAACATTCTTTCTTGGACTTCAAGTGAAGTGATGTAATGTCTACAACCATTAGACATTAGGTTTCCCAAATCTACCTTGCAATAGAACCCACTCTTCAAGTAAACTTCAAGAACACACAAGTTTCCAGAACTTCTTGGAAATTGGGTTGTTTAGAAGCTTTTAATTGCAGAAATGGAAGATAGAAGAAAGGTTAGGGATGAAGGTGGATGGCACCATGGAAAAGCTTTCGAATAAGCCTAAGAAGAATCACCACAATAGCATTGGGAAGCAATTGATAAGACTCAAGAGGTTCTTGAACAAGATCAAGAGAGAAACTCTCACAACAATTTTTAGAATTGTATTAATGAACCAATGTTGTTACAAATAGTTTTTGGGAAGTTTATATAGCCCACGGAATAACAAGCTAAATGACACTAAATGTAATGCAAATGCAAATTAAAATGAAACTTAAATGAAGCTTAAAGTGTAAGCTTTCCCTAAAGTGACCTTTGGCTAACCCAAAATGCGCAGATGCAGTTTTTGCTAAAGTAATCAATTAGTACGTCCATGTAATCGATTAAATACCCTTAAGTAATCGATTACTTGGTTTTGTAATTGATTAAAACAAAGTATTCTTTATGAAAAAGTTCCTTGTAATCGATTACAGACATGTTGTGATCGATTAAAACAGACAAGATTTGCTAAACAGACAACATTTGCTTGTGTAATCGATTATAGAGACGTTGTAATCGAACAGACAAGACTTTTTGATGTGTTTGCATTGCATTGGTGTGCTTCTTCATGCTTGTCCACAAGATACAAGGTATTTTTGATGTGGTCTTGAAGTGCTTGAGTCCTAGCTTTTGTCATTGGTCATTTAAAGCTCACCAAAGGAAGTGTTTCAAGCTCTCCTTCTAGACCTTTAGCTTGCCTTGGACCTCCATCATCCCCTCCTTCTTGAAAAGAACTTGTTCGCAAGTTTGCTTCCTCAATTGTACCTACATCATACAAAGAAAGATCACAAACATCGAAAGTATTACTCACACCATACTTACTAGGCAATTCAAGTTTATAAGCATTGTTGTTGATCCTTTCTAAAATCTTGAAAGGTCCATCTCCTCTTTGTTGGAGCTTGGATTTCCTTTCATTTGGAAATCTATCCTTCCTTAAATGAAGCCACACCAAATCTCCTTCATTAAAGACCACTTGCTTCCGTGCTTATTGGCTTGCTTTGCATATTGTTAGATTTTCCTCCCCACATGTGCTTTTACTTGTTCATGCATTTTCCTAACATAAGAAGCTTTAGACAAAGCATCATGATTAATCATAGAAGAAGTGTTAGGTAATGGCAATAAATCAAGAGGAGTTAAAGAATTAAAGCCATAAACAATTTCAAAAGGCGACAAGGAAGTAGTCTTGTGAACTACTTTATTGTAAGCAAACTCAATGTGAGGTAGACACTCCTCCCAAGTTCTCAAACCCTTGATGTAGCATCTACGGAGTTGTCCCAATGTTCTATTAACCACCTCGGTTTGGCCATCAGTTTGTAGGTGACAAGTTGATGAAAACAAAAGTTTTGTACCAAGCTTACCCCACAATGTTTTCCAAAAATGGCTAAGGAACTTTGTGTCTCTATCACTCACAATGCTTCTTGGCAATCCATGTAGTCTCACTACTTCTTTGAAGAAAAGATTAGCTACTTCACAAGCATCATCACTCTTGTGACAAGGAATGAAGTGTGTCATCTTTGAGAACCTTATGGTGATGTTGTTGATTGCCCTACAATCCGTGCACATTCTCCGAGTTCCTTCTTCTTAGGCACAAGAATAATAGGCATAGCACAAGGGCTCATGCTCTCACGGATCCACCATTTTTCAAGTAGCTTCTCCACTTGTGTTTGTATCTCTTTTGCGCCCATTGGTGAAGTCTTATAAGCTGGCCTATTTGGAAGTGAACAACCTGGAATCAAGTCAATTTGGTGCTCTATGCCTCTCAAAGGAGACAAGCCATTAGAAACTTCCTTTGGAAAAACATCTTGATATTCTTCCAAAAGGGATTGCATAGCTTTGAGAAATTTTTCACCTTCTTTTTCAACATGTAAACAAAGAGAGTTAGGAAGCATATAATAAAGAGGTTGTTGTGCCAATAACACTCTCTTGACTTGCTTTTCACTCAAGAACAAACTCTCTTTAATCTCATGAATTTTGTTTGCTCTCATTTTCTTTCTCTTTCTTCTTCTCACTAGTTTTTCTCTCTGGTAGCTCACCTTTCTTCTCTTTTTTAGATGCATTATTTTTTTTAAGTCCTCAATTCTCTTTTCTTTTATTTTTATTTGATCCTCACACACTTGTCTAGGAGTCAAAGGTCTCAAAATAATTTTCTTGCCTAGGTGCTCAAACTCAAAAGTGTTCTCCATGCAATTATGTATCACTTTTCTATCATATTACCATGGTCTACCAAGAAGGATATGACCAGCCTCCATAGGAACAATATCACAAAGAACATTATCATGATAAGCATTAATAGAAAAAGGAATGAGCACTTGAGAATTTACACCACTTCTCCACTTTCACTAAGCCATTGTAGCTTGTATGGCTTTGGATGCTTTGTCGTTGGCAAGTGTAATTTCTCCGCAAGTCTTGTACTAGCCACATTGGTGCAGCTCTCACGATCAATGATAAGTGAGCAAACTTTATCTTTAACCAAGCACCTTGTGTGAAAAATATTTTCTCTCCGAGTCTCCTCTTTTTCTAGGCAAAAATTGCTCAACATTCTCCTTACCATCAAGAGATCACCCTCTTCGGCCTCCACTAGTGTGAGTTATTTTTCTTCTTCACTTGAAGAGCTAGTTAAGTCACTTGAAGACTCACTCCTTATGCCTCCATCCTCAAGCAAAATCATAGTTTTCTTGTTGGGACATTGGGAAGCAATGTGACCCTTACCAAACTTAAAATACTTGATATTACTTGATCTTTTATGAGTTGGTTCCACAATTTTTTTGCTTAAGCTGCACCTTTTCTTCTTTATTTTTCACTTGAGAAACTTCCCTTCTAGGCTTGTCCTTCCAGGTAGAAGTTGCAGCCCCATTGGTCTTGGAAAAGGAAGCTTTTCTCCTTTTTAATTGTTGCTCCACCCTTTGAGCTTTGTGGACTAGCTCCTCAATTGTAGCATAAGAATGTAGCTCCATCACATCTTGAATTTCTATATTCAATCCATGAAGGAACCTAGCCATTGTTGCTTCTTGGCTCTCCACAATTTCAGCCCTTATCATCATCAATTCCATTTCCTTATAGTAGTCATCAACACTCTTGTAACCTTGGAAATGTCTTTGGAGCTTATTGTGGACTTCCCTTGCATAATAAGTGGGAACAAATCTTCCTCTTAAGCATGCCTTCAAATCATCCCAAGAATTTACTCTTTGCCTCCTCCCTCTCCCTATATCCATTTGAATTTGGTTCCACCATATCAAAGCATAGCTACCAAATTCTAGAGTTGCTAAAGTAACTTTCTTATCTTCATCAAATTATTAGCATGAGAAAATTTGTTCTACTTTCATCTCCAACTCAAAGTACTCTTCGGGATCATTATTGCCAAGGAATTTTGGAATTTTAATTTTCACTTCATTCAATCCTCCATTCCTCCCTTCTATTTCTTCTCTCCTCACCCTTCAATCTTCATCATCTCTATTATGCCTCCTAGGATCGTATCTCCTATTTTCTCTCCTATCCTCCCTCTCATTCGTCTCATCATAATAATTTCTTCCATGAGAGGAAGCATACTCACGCATCCTCCTACTACTATGAGCCTCTCCATCCACACTACCATTTGGACTTCTCCTTCTTTGATTCTTCTTTTGGAACTCCTCAAATTTTGCATTCATTTTGACTTTCTATTTGATTTGTCATTACTTCCATCAACCTAGAGGTCCTAGGTGACAAAGCCTCATCTCCTATTGAGCTCATCCTTCAAAAGATATGGTTAGCAAAAACACAAGTATATAAGAAAATTCTCACCTCCTCTCTAAGTGTTTACCACTCTTACTCGTGTTTGCACACTTTCTAGGCTTTTTCTATAATGTTCTCTCTTGTCTTTTTCCACTCTTATTCCTCTCTATAGTTATTAAGCAAAAACTTCTAATCAAATCAAGCTTCTTTACTATAGTGAAATAGGAAATGATTCTAGGCTAGACTCAAGAGTCCAAGAACAAGAAAACTCTAAGACAAAACCTTGGAAATTTAAGAGACAAGCAACAAAAGAAAAAAAAATTAGAAAAGCACAACTCTAATTGGAATTTATGAGACAACTCAAGGAATACTATGGCTGTACCAAATTGGACAAGTAAAATATGCCAAGTAAATTCAATTGCTAGAAGCCAAATTTCATCAAATTTGCATGTTATACAAGTTCACTATTGCCTTTTTCTATACAAATGAAGAATGGAACATTTCTAAATCAAGCCAAGTATTGCCTTGAAGTGATCAAAAAGTTTGAAATGGAGAAAAGCAAATATGCTGCAACTCCAATGGCAACATCAACCTATCTTGATTCAGATGAAAAAGGAAAGAAGGTTGATGAGTCAAAATTTAGAGGAATGATTAGATCCCTATTGTATTTGACAGCTAGTAGACCAGATATTATGCTGAATGTGTGCTTATGTGCAAGATATCAAGCAAATCCTAAAGAATCACGCCTCACAGCAGTCAAAAGAATCCTCAAATATCTCAAGCCAACACCAAAAGTTGGTCTCTGGTATTTGGTTATTCTGATTCTGACTTTGCAGGATCCAAGTTGGATAGAAAAAGCACTAGTGGAACTTGTCATCTACTAGGAAGTTCATTGATCTCATGGCATTGCAAGAAACAATCTTGTGTTGCTTTATCAACAACTGAAGCTGAATACATCTCTGCTGGAAGTTGTTGTGCTTAAAGCTTATGGTTAAAGCAACAATTACAAGATTTTGGTGTAGAATTAAAAGAAATACCTCTGCTATGTGACAACACAAGTGCTATCAACTTTTCCAAGAATCCAATAATGCACTCAAGGACCAAACACATTGAGATAACGCATCATTTCCCTAGAGATCACATCGAAAAAGGTAATATTAAAATTGACTTCATTAATATTCACAATTCACTAAACCTTTGGCTAGAGATAGATTCTATACTCTTAGAAACATGCTATGTATCTTGGATGAATCTAATCTTTATTAGCATGATTGTTATGTGCTTATCTATGTGAAATAGCCTCATACTTGTTCCATCATCACATATGCCTTCAAATTCCAAGTTGTGTTGCATAAAAACTGTTCATTTTGATATTTTCACTATAATAATCGATTAGAGCACGAATTAATCGATTAAATGAACTTGAAACATGGCTTAGAATAAAATTTGTGCTTATGTAATCGATTACACAAGCAAAATAATCAATTATTCTTCATAGAAAAATAATTCCAGAAAATGAATTTCTCTGTAATAATCGATTAAGCCACGGATTAATCGATTACACATTATAAAAATCCTTTTACAAAATTTAAATTCACTAGAATAATCGATTACAGTGAATAGTAATCGATTAAATTGTTTGAGAAACTGTTTCAAAAATTCAAATCTTTCTGGAATAATCGATTACGAATTGAATTAATCGATTACACAAGCTTCAAATTGATTCTATATTTCAAACCTCTCTGTAATAATCGATTACATAAGAGAAATAATCGATTACACTTCATCTTCATTAATTGGATTTCACTGAAATAATCGATTACTTGACGAATTAATCGATTACAGTTTCTACAGAAACTGATTTTGCCTACGAATTAATCGATTACATTAGCAAATAATCGATTATTCATGGAGTTACTATAGAATCTACCATATTTTCTTGGACATTGTAACTACCCAACTGCCACCTAATTCAAATTTGAATCTTCTGTGCTTTAATGTTAGTGGGTTAATTCGTATTAACTGTTCCTTATATCAATTTTGAACTTTGGAGCCCAAAAACTTCTATAAATTCAACCTTTGTTAAAGAAAGAAATCACACCATTCTCATCTTCTTCCTTAAACACTACTGTGTTCTTCTTCCCTCTAAGTTTAGAAACTCTGTCCAGATGGTCTCTCATTAGCCATGTCTACATCTAAGAGAGTCAAAACATCCAAAAGAAAGGCTTGTGACACCTCTAACCCTGTTGTCAATAGGTTAGATCATTGGTTTCCTGCTGAGAGAGACAAAATGACCTATCTTCAGTTCAATGCCACCAAATTAGCTGTCCTCCCAAACACCTTGAACTTGACTGGTTCATTAGAGAAGGTTTTCAATTCCCTACTTTTCTTGAAACCCAGGGATTGAGAAAGTTTGTTGAGATGAAGGTACCTTTTACCCTGAATTATTGAAGGTGTTCTACACCTGTGCTAAGGGCTCTATGGATGGGACCCTTCTATCTTAAGTGAATGGAGTAGCCATGGAAATTACTTCTGAAATCTAGGAAGCAGTTGCTGGAATTTCCTTTAAAGGGGAAAGGAAATTTGAAGAAGAGGCTAGGGGATATAATAGGGTAGAAACCTATAGAGGGATGCTTCTTGATCCCCAAATGAGGCTGAAGCTTAGGCTAAGCACTGGCCCAATGACCCACGAAGACAGAATCCTTCACTACATAATCACCTACATTCTAATCCTAGAGTCACCAATCATGCCCAAGCCACTAATGATGACCTCCAACTTGTGTATGGTCTCAAGAATTCCATTCAGATGAATTGGATTCTTATATTTGAGGAAATAATGCTTAAGTCCAAAAGGTTAATGAATTACCTTTTTCCATATGTTGTACTTGTTTCCATGTTTATTGATTACTTTAATATAGATGTCTCTAATGAGGTTGTTGACAACACAAACTCAAGCAACAGCCTTATCAAAGAGAAACATCTCACAAAGCTAGGGATGGTCAAAACCCCTCAAGGATGGCAAATGGCTGGCCAACAAATCCTTGCTGATGCTGCTGGAAATGAAGAAGCTGATGAAGAGGCTGGAGAAGAAGGCCCTGCTCAACCATTTTACAGTCCATTTGAATCACATATGATTCAAAAGATGGATGACTTATTGTCCCTACATCATGAGCACAGGGTTGAGACTAATTCAGCTTTGGAGGAGATAAAATCTAGGCTAGAAAACATAGAGTTTGAGCTTGTCTTTGATGGTTCTGAATCTTTTTAGGATTGCTATGTTTTCTTTCTAATTGCCTTAAGTTTCTTGTATTTCCTCTTCTTGTTTTTCATTTCTTTTTTTTTTTCTTTTTTTCTGATGAATGTATTGTTCCTCCCTTATTGATTAATGAAGTGTTTATTTGCTCCTTCTCATTATTTGTTGTGTTATTTTTTTTTTGTCTTTGATAAGCCAAATAGGGGGAGAAATATTGATTGATATAATAACTCTGCTTTGCACTCTATTGTGCTTTGTTTTTCTACACAAATTAAAAATTGATGTATTATCTAAGTAAGGGGGAGCAAATTGAGCAAATTAAGCCTAAGGAAGCAACTAAGGCAAGTTAGTGATTAATGTTTATGCAAGCATATCTCTTAACACTTGTTCTTGGCAAAGAGGCTGATTTGTTTTCAAGTTTTACTAAGTTCAAAGTCTTCTATTTTCATCCCTCAAAGAACTTCAACATCTAACACATGGTCAATCAAATATTTGGCATGTTCAAAGCCAAAAAGGGGGAGATTGTTGGATATAAGGGGAGCAACATGAAGAATGAAGCCTATGACTTATAAGAATGTTTTGAGCTTTTCACATGCCTTGAGGATTGTAATTCAAATGAAGTGTAGGAGAAGTCAACCTTTTGATCCTTGCATTGCATGCACATACTCTCATTAACATGCTTAAATGTTTTTCATTAAAACATCAAAGCTACTCACAATTTGAAAAAGGATTTAATTGAGTAATGTTTTTGTAAAAATATAATTTTACTGTTTTAATCGATTACATAGCAGATTAATCGATTATTCAGTTCATGTTTAAAACTGGAAAAGCTTTGATGAACATTTTAATTGATTATTTGGTTCATATTTGAAACTGAAAAGCTTTGGTGAACACTTTAACCGATTACTCATTTCTTGTAATTGATTACATAGTGTAAAATGGTTTTTGTTCCTTACTGTGATAATCGATTACCATTACTCATAATCGATTACATAGGTTATTTTGAAAAAGCTTGCTTTGCTGCTTTAATCGATTACTGATATTCATAATTGATTACACAAGCTGTTTTCTAAAACAACACTTTTCTGATTTAATCGATTACAACTCGGATTAATTGATTATTTTGTTCATTTTTGAAACCCAGAATGTGCCTTGAACACTTTCATCGATTAAGTGACAATTTAATCGATTACATATGTGTTTTAATCGATTATTTGGCACGTGTAATCGATTACAGGTTGTTACCAAATTCTGTTATAAATAGAAGGAAGGCATGGCTTGAAATTGAACTTGAACACTTCGTATTTTCTGAGTATACACAAGCCTTCTAAGAGTTTGGAAGTGATTTTCTGGGTTTACTAGCTTCTTGTCCCACTCTTTAATCTTAATGGGTATTCAATGATTTTTGGCAAGAAACTTCAAGAGCTTAATGGATAGCATGTTCTGAAATTATAATTTCTGCTATTCAACCTTGATTGGTAATTCATATGCATTCACATTCATTGGATCATCAGGTTGTTTCTCTCCATAATCTTTGATTATAATTTCGTTTTTGCAATTTCTGTTATTGATACTATTGTAAATGGGTTCTTGAAGCTTGGGCTAGAGTAGTGTTCTCTAGAAAAGAACAGTGTAGTGTTCTCTAGTTCTTGTTGATTAGAAGTCTAATAGGGTTTTAGATTTCTATTCTTTATCTAGTGTTGATAAAGAGAGTTTGTTGTAAAGCTTGCATGAACATAAATTTATAATAGTGGAATTCTAATCTAGTGTTGATTAGAAGAAACTGGATGTAGCTTCTCTTGAGAAGTGAACCAGTATAAATTTCTTGTGTTGATTTTCTTTATTTCTATTTCTACAAGTCATCTTGTTCATTTGTTCTTGGTGTCATTATCATTACTCAACAAGTTGTGTTTTGAGCCATTGGTTTCTTAAGCTGAGTGATTTGGTAGATTAAAAGCATTCTTGGTTTAAAAGTGATTAAGATCCTTTGACTCTGATTTTATAAATAAATTTTAAAAGACCAAGTTTAAACCAATTCACCCCATCTTAGTTATTGTGGGTATTCTTATTGTTTTCAAGCTAACCAGGTGTTTTATGTTCAAGATCCTTGTGATGAAAGGTGGTCAGTGGTACTACATGGAAAAACCATTGGTATTAATCTTGATGATGATGAATCAACCCATGATACTGGTCTGACTCATTACTCGACACAAATCCCTAACATCAACTGGGACGAAGAAATTGACGACGTTCATGCAAATTGTAATGATCATGATGAAGGAGAATTAATTAACATCATTTAATGTGATGTTTATTTTATATTAAGTTGTATCAAACTTTACAATTTCATAACTTAATGGACTTTTGACTTAAGTTGATTTATTTTGTTTTCTACAGGATCATGACTACACCACCGAGCTCTCCTCCTCCTCCTCACTCAGCACCTTCACTGTCTACTGCAAATAAGACTAGGAAAGCAACATGACTAAGGTCATTGTTTACCAGACCCGTCAGTGTTGACAGACCAGTGGTTCATGTGGATCCTGCCACAGGGAAGGCTGATGGTCCCCATAAGAAGAAATTGAGGACGTATCTGGGGATTGTGGCTCGAGACAAGGTGGATGTCACCATTGGTAACTGGAAGGAAGTTCCAGCAGCTTAGAAGGAGTTGATTTGGGAGGACATTCAGGTATTACAATTAAGTGTCCAACAATTCTGTAATTGATTGTAGTAATACAATTTAAATGTTATTGTAACTGTTAAAATTGTTTTTTGTGTCGTAGACTGAATTTGATATACCTGAAGCGTCGGAACAATGGACGAAGAAGAAAATTCTTCAGACCGTAAGAGAGTGATGAAGGCAGTTCAAGTTTGATTTGACCTTCAAGTGGGCTTTGGCACTAGGGAGGGGCGAGGACAACGACACTGTTTGTGAGAAATATGGAATCAGCAAAGACAAGTGGCACTAATTTTGTGAGACTCGCAGAGCTACTTCCTGGGAGGTTAGTTGACTTTCATGCATAGAATTTGACAATTATGCAGTATTTTTAACCGCAAACTACATGAAAACAATCTGTGTAATTCATACAGGATGTTAGAAAGAAGGCGCGGGCAATCCAGAAGCTAAACACTGCCCCTCACATGTTGTTTCGTGGGGGTTATGATTTATTGGAACAGGGATTGATGGAGGAGAAACAAAAGAAAAGGTTGGAGAAAGCAGGGCTATAATAACCCTAAGTCATGACGCGAACGGCGCAAGCATTAGAGCGAGTTTGGCGCTCTAATAACCATGGTTGCTGAAAAGAGGTCTAACTTTGGAGTTTTGCTGTGAGCCACGCCTGGAGCGTGGGAAGTGCTCTAGAAAGTGTGGAACCCACGCCTGGGGCGTGGGAAGTGGCCCAGAAATGGAATTTTGTCTGGGAAGCCACGCTTGGGGCATGGGAGCCCACGCTGGGGGCGTGGAAGTCGCGTTAGGGGCCTATAAAAGGCCCAAACCCTCAAAAATCTTGGCTTTTTCTTCCTTTCTTCTTCCTCTCCATCCAAGACCTCCATTAGAGCTTGCTCCAAGCTTTTTAGGGCCATATTTGAGAGCTTAAACACCTTATTAGGGCCTTCAATCGTGAGAGAAACCTTAGGGAAGCTTGAATCCTTCATTCTTTTTCATAAAAACCATTTTGTGAGCAAAATCCCTTTCCTCAGAGAAACCTCAGAAAACTACTGATTGGTGAAGACCCAAGGCTTGGAAAGGACTCCAGAGCTCGAGGAAGCTGTCCTGTAGCCTTCTTGGTCGCTGCTGAGGTAAGAAACTCGAGTTTCTTCGATTGATTTGGGATTTGGGGGTTTCCTGTGAATAGTGATCCATCTGTGATAGAGCTAGAATTAGCTCTGGGTCCAGTTGAGAGATGTGTTTAGAATGATGAGAGGAGGAAGGATTAGCTTTCAGTTTGTGATTTGGTGAACGTTGGTTTTGGCTCTAGGATCTGCATGTGTGACTTGGACTGAGTCACTTGATTCGAGACATGCAAGAGCCAAACTGATGGGCTTGTGGTTCCTGTGAGGCCATGGAGACGGTGTTTTGTGAGATAGACCGTCCAAGCCCTATGGAAACCCTGAGGTTTTGGGTTGTCTGAACTTTAAGCTCCTTGTGAATGGTTAGCTGTTAGTCTAGGATGACTCTGAGGCCATGGTTGAGCTGAGATAGACCACTGAGGGTCTATGGACAGGCCTGTGATAGAGAAGCCTGATGAACCTTAGGTAGATGACCTGGGTTGATAGAAAGGACTGAGGTTCCTTTCTTTGAGGCAGTTGAGGACTGCTTAATGAGCTTGTTATGTTTATCTGCTTGAATGGTTTGTGATATATGGTTGGTTGCCTTGATAGGGCTTGACACGAGGTGTCAGAGGAGCAGACCATTGTTCAAGAAGCTGGTGTTGCAGGCACAGCTATCAGGTAAGCTCATCGCTCTGGGAATTAGTCCCTTTCTCTCGTTGACCACCCAAGTGGGTGATTGATGCATGCCATGCTTGTTTTGTAACTGTTTATGGGCATGCTGTGGAATGAAAGGCCTAAGTGGCCTATCTTGATGATTATATATGTTAAAGCCTGAAAGGCTAGATGAACGGTACTTGGAGTGATACTCAGACCGTTCCAGAAATGTGAGTGTATGATGAACCCTAGGATGGACACTGAGATAGTGTGAGGGTGATGATGCACCTGTGATTGCAGGTGATGGAATCTATAGGATACTGGACTAGTATCGGGCTAGTTGAGGTTCCCTAGCCAGAGGAAGAGTTTGAGGACTCCCTGGAATAGCTGAGATTCTTTGGGAGGTGCCACTGCTCTCCGCCTTAAGTCCTAAGGTTGGATTGCCCTGTAAGGATGTTCCTCCTTAGGCAGAGATATTGATAAGCCTGGAGGGTTTTCCCAGGCTAGTGTTGTGAAGTCCTGAGAGATGAGTGCCCCGGTGTGGGATGATCTCTCTCAGGCAGTGGATTGGAAGTCCTGAGGGATGAGTGCCTCCTGCGTGAGATGATCTCTCTCAGGCAGCTGATGGGAAGTCCTAGGGGATAGAGTGCC
The DNA here is from genome assembly GCA_007407185.1 of Glycine tomentella. NCBI lineage: Eukaryota > Viridiplantae > Streptophyta > Magnoliopsida > Fabales > Fabaceae > Glycine > Glycine tomentella. The sequence goes on along the minus strand of PYAF01002025.1, from coordinate 103,565 downwards.
TCCGTCGTGAGATGATCTCTCCTAGGCAGTGGAAAGTCCTGAGGGATTGAGTGCCTCCTGTGTGAGATGATCTCTCTCAGGCATGTGATGTGAAGCCCTGAGGGGTTGAGTGCCTCCGGTGTGAGATGATCCCTCTCAGGCGTTGGATTGGAAAGTCCTAGGGGATAGAGTGCCTCCGTCGTGAGATGATCTCTCCTAGTCAGAGGAAAGTCCTGAGGGATGGAGTGCCCCCGGTGTGGGATGATCTCTCTCAGGCACATGTTGTGGAAAGTCCTGGAGGGCTATTCCCAGGCAAGTGATTATGAAGTCCTGGAGGGCTATTCTTAGGCCAGTGTTTGTGAAGTCCTGAGTTGAGGAGCTCCTCAGGCAAAGTGGTGAAGTCCTGAATGATGGATTCAGGCAATGTTTGAGTGATAAAGAGGCGGTGCCTCTCTGATATGTAAAGTGTCTAGTGAGAGACACTATGATAGGTACCTCTGTAAGACGGGCTATGAGAGCCAATATGAGATACTGGTGCCATGGTTATGGCTTTGATCTCTGTGAGACTAGTCTGAAAGATGGCTTGAGAGCCAGTATGAGGTAAGAGACCTCTGATGCTGATAGCATCCAGTTAGTACCCAGAGAGCTGGGTAATGTGTGATGGCCAGGATGATGTCCTAGGCCCGGTTATGTTTGTAATAAGTGTTTGTGCTTGGTGGTGAACCAGGGTAAGGGAAGATCTCCCAGAACCCTGAGCTTACTGAGACGTTTGTCT
>PYAF01002025.1:74051-88061 GCA_007407185.1 Glycine tomentella | reverse complement strand
CAAGAACACCAAAGCTGTTGAAATAAACATTATTCTGCAGTAACCTAGCTTTGATTCTTGACTTCCAATGGTTTCCAAGCCCTTGAATGGTGTCTAATGGTGTAGAGAGTCCTTTTCTTCAGTCCAGAAGCCTTTCTTTTATAGATTGGTTTAATTAGAGTAACAAAGCCTTTTCCTGTGCCAAATCTCGAAACAGATCTATTTAAATCAGGAAAGAAATTTTCACGGCGCTGATGGCTCGGAATCACGCGCTAGTCGCGCGGGATTTTCGAATAGGTGGTGGCGCTGGTAGCGTGAACCTCCATGCTGATAGCGTGGAGTCCACGAGTTGGAAGGCTGGTACTGAGCATTTGGCGCGGATCGTGCAGCGTTTGGCGCTATCCGCGTGGAGCTTTCGAATTGATGACGCAGTTAGCGTGGCTCCTGGCACGGCTTGCACGGTTTGTTCATGCTAAAACTTGGATTTCCTATAGTGGCGCGACTCACGCGGGATCTGGCGCGAGTCCGTCAGTTTAGTTTTCTTCCTTCTTTTACCTTGATTCTCCTCTTTTGGCCCTGGAATGCAACAATGTAATGAAATGAGATTTAAATTAAGCATAAACAATAATTTAAACTAATTCTATCCTATTTTCTAACTATTTAATCAAATTATAACCTAAAACTAGCCTAGAACTAAGATGTGTTTGCAACACATCACATATAATCTAAAGAAGATGACTGAAGACTAGATGATAACTCATGTAACTCAACTCCATGAAGCTTAACAAAGGAATAAGGCTGAAGAAGAAGTTGTTGCTACTGTTGAGCAAGAATTTGTTGCCTCTGTCCAAGCTAAAGCATTTGCTAAAGTTATGGATGACACCATTGTATTTGGGCTCATCGTTGATCTTACAAACACTGGTGTCATGGATGAAACTCCTAAGGCATCTAATGCAGTTATAGCTAATGAAGTTGAACACAATGCTCTAGAACCTGCATTCAAGCATTCTACAACTTCAAATGAGGCTACTTCTAGAGATAAGGGCAAACCCGATTTTGTCATCGTCTACTCTACCAGTTCTGGCCCAACACCTTTGAATTATGCACAACTCGCTATCATTACAAGAGATCAAGTATAAGATATGATAAGGAAAGCCATGGAAACTTTCACCAAACGACAACGTCAAGAGAATGAGCAATTCAGGCTCTCCATGCATAATGCCTTTACCACCCAATTCTCCAACCTTAGTGTCTTTCTTCTTCAAAACATTCAACACGCTTAGATGTCTATGCTTGGAATTGTTGCTACACCTACATCAATACCTCGACCATCACCTTTTTAACACCAAGTGTTTATTTGAAAAACTGTTTTAAGAACTCTTTTTTATCTAGTCATTGGAAGACTATATTGATCTTCATTAAACATCAACTTTATCTTCAGTGCACGACTTGTTTTTTTTATATTGCAAAAGTTTAAATCTTTGATATACACACTATTCAAACCCCTCTTTTAGTGTGTTTATTGCCATTTTTGACTAACTTTCCAAGAGTTACAAGTATTATAACATGTCCACTTTTGGATCTTACAAATAAAACTCTACCAAAAGTTTGATCAACACTTAGTATTCTTTCTTTTACTAAGCCATTGTTGGCTCTAAACAAATTAGACAAGATTTCTGGTGAAAGATGGCTCAGAGACTAACACATAATCGTCTTACAGACACATACACTATCTAAGCACTTAGTCTTTCTCCCTCAGGATTTTCAAGGTGTTTTGAGAGTTTTTCTATTCTTACAAGAAGAAGACAAAATAGAGAAATTATGCGCGAAAGATAAATTCTGTTAATCTTCAAAAAAAAAAATCCTTTTGGTTTATATAGGCCTTTGACTTTAAATATTTATTGTCTCATAACGGGTAGATCTTGCTTTAATCTTCATATAAAAAGAGGTCATTGGATCAATTTAACGCACGTCCTTTCTTCATGCAAAGAGCTCTTCCTTTAAGGCTTGAGTGTATGAAGATTTACAGTCAACGGTCACATCTTTGTGAGAGCAAATCCTGCACAACAGAGCTCATCTTTGATGATATATCAGATCTTGACTTCATTTATTCTTCATAGGATTTGATACATCCTAGGAGAATGTTTCTGCAAATAGAATCTCACACAAAATAATAAATGAAGTATAAAATATCATATACAATATCAGATTATGGGTTTATCTGTCTATCGTCTGAAAACATCAGACGTAGATCATGTAGCATATACCATTTTTATTTGTTTTCATCTAATCAAAATAATTAAGAATCTTGATCAGTCTTTTAGACGTAAGCGTCTTTGGACTCAACAAATTCTTTGTTCTTCTCCAATTTTCCTTATTAATCACTTTTTTCTGTTTGTGCATTCATGAATATTTGTATGGCTTTTGTGTACATTTTGTTGTTTCTCATATCGGTGTCTTTATTAGTATTTAGTTTGTTTTTAGATAAAACTTTTTGTTCTTGATTAATTTTTCTTCTTCTAATCTCTTATTTTCAATTATGCACTGTTAGCTTGGTTATAAGATATAATTCTCTTTTTCATGGCTTACTTGGTGTGTAAAATATTTTTAGTACATGATTTACATTCTGGTATCATTTGGACAAGTTATTTTCTTTTAGATCTTGGTGTTTAATATTGCTGGTACATGATTTATATTCTGGTAACTTGGTTATAAGATATAATTCTTTTTTCTTCACCAGGTTCCCCCAATTCCTTATATTCTTTTGGTAGAATTCTTGTTTTTTATAATGGTGTCTTATGTTGTCTTCTTTAGCTTTTTTACTTTTACTTTTTGGTTCACTACATGTTCTTAATCACTTGACCAACATGTGTGCTTAAATAGCCCAATTTGTTTTTGCTAGTGTCCCAAAATTTAAGGTGCCACCAAATCTAGGAAAACAAGTTATATTGCCATGTTCTTATGTTAGCTTTATCACATGTGCTTTCCTACATATTTCAAAGATTAAACAACATGGTTGTTTATGGTTGTCACTAAAAAAATTAACATGGAAGAGAGAGAAAGAGACAAAGTTGTACCTTAATCGCCTTTTCTTTTTGTGCATTATGTTCTTAATTACCTTTTTGTCATTTAAGATCATTAATGCTTTAATGTGATATGTTTGTTGTGTTGGTTGCTACTGTATGGGGATAAATAGTTGCATCTATGAAGAATATGTTCACTAAAAAATGGTTAGGCCAGTTGAAACAAGGCAAACTTATATTGTGCAAAACTTTGAAGTATAGAAGTACATTGGTGAATTTAGAGAATTAAATAATCATTACATCTTATCTTTTGCCAAAGAAAATATTGTCAAGGAACAGGATATACCATACATACCCCTGAATATCTACCATTTCACTTAGTTTGAGGCAATTATCAATGGAAAAGCTTATGCTAATATTCTAATAGGTAATTTATTCTTAGTATACCTTTCACTAATATCACAACTTTTTCTTCAATATAAATTACTTTGAATTGCAAGACTTTTGTTTTTAATCTCCTTGCATCCATGTTTGGAATTGATAGACATTATTGGTAAGTTAATTGACATAGAGCAGTGGTGTAACACCCTGACAAAATTACAACTTAGACTAACAGAGGAAACTCTATTTTGTGTTTTTTGTGCTTGTGCGTATTTAATTTCATTGATTATATGCTTCTAATTATTGATTTTTGTAATATATATATATATATATATATATAGTGTAAATAATTTGTTTAGTCTAGCTGGGCAGAGATATAGAAACTGCCTCAGCGAAAATTCCTTCTATAACAAAATTGTGTTGCACATTGACGACGATGTAATGTAGCTATGCGTGAGAGTGATCTCTGTGTGAGGGGTTCACTTTGATTACACGTAATCTTAGGGAGATTAGCATAGTAATCAAGACGTTTAGGATAGAATTTACTAGTTTTGGTAAAAAGCAAGAATACCCATTTTTGGCAAAACTCTATTGTAGCCTTTTTAAGTAAAAGTTTCAAAAGTAAAGCACACCACATTTGATAGTGATGTATACATTTTCCATGGCTGAGCAAGGGTCGTTCAAGGGTCAAAATTTAGTGATAAGATAGGCCAACACTTTAATCTTATGAACTATACTCTAAGCTTCTTCTATAAGTTCATTTAGACTCAAAAACGCACCAAAGTTGTTCATTCTTCCCCTTCTTCATGAGCTGATCAAGAGGGGAGGAGACACCATTTCCACTCTTCTTCCAAGTGTTCTTGAGCTCTTCTTCCATCAAGCTTAGGTACATGACCTCCATTTTTAATTCTAAGATTGATTTTCACTTAATTTTCTTTCTTTATTTTGACTTGTAGTTTCAAAAACTTATTTTGCACTCTTGAAGGTTGGGAACTTGAATCTAAACTCCCTCATTCTTTCTTCTAAATTTCATAGAGAATCATCAAGGTAAGGGGGGTCTCTCCAACTCTTGAATGTTGTTCTTGTGGTTAAACTTCCTTGAGCATGATGTTATCTTGAAAGTTTTCATGCTTGCCTCCCTGTTCTAGATCTTGGTGCTGAGCTGTTTTCTTGAGATTTTGATGCCAAAAAATGAGTTCTTTGTGTTTTAAAACCTAGAGTTAGACTTAAGGTGCATCTAAAACAGAATTTTCTAGAGTTAAGGAGATTTTTAGGGAGCCATAATCTAGTTAGTGCTGTTTTTCTAGATTTTTTAACCTCAACAATGAGTTTTTTAGGTATGGAAATGTAGGGTAACACATAAGGTTTAGGAAAAAACTTATTTTTAGAGCACCTAGAAAAAAACCCAATTAAAGTTGAGGAATGAAATTTGGTAAACCTGGACAGCAAGGGAATTTTGAGTATTAGATGATTAAATTCAGTGGTGTTAAGTTAAAAAATGAATTTAGAACATGGAAAAACCTCAGGGAATTAGTAGGAAGTGTTAACAATTGATTTTGGCAAAATTATAGGACAATAGACTTAGACTGACAAAATCACTAGAATTAAGTGCTTTGTGTCTAGTGTTTCTGAATAACATGATTGAGCATGTTGAACATTTCTAAATTACCGTTGTTATGAATGAATAAGACTGTGAGAGTGTTAACTCAGGCACTATTTATTTGTGGCATGTGAATTTTTATTTTGGCTTGGAATCTTAGGATAGTCACTGAATATGAGAAGACCGTGAGAGTGTGAACTCTAGCAAATTATGTCTGTTGTGTGTGATATATATATATATATATATATATATATATATTGATTATCTTTTCTGTACGCACTTGAGGTTGGGTCTGGGGATGTCCGACCTTCGACAAATTGTCTGTTATAAGTTCTGGATGATTGTATTTTAGCGGTTATGATGTCTACAAATAGACATGTTATTTTTATTACTTAAGTGATTCCAATTGATATCCTGAGAGTAGTACGTATGTTTGATCCTCGCCTCGATTTCTTGTGGTGTGAATGTTTGATTATGTTTTTCGTATACGGCACGAGGGCTATGCACATGATGTGACAACAAGAGAGAGAATCAAAGGAAGAGTAAGAAATTGAAGGTTTTATGCCATATATGAATGGTGAGGTTGCGTTAAGAAAGTAGATGATGGACAGAGATACACTAGGGTGTAGTGGGCAGAGAGGTTCATGAGATCCAAGCATTTGATGCACTCGTTGGCATGGGGTGCTCACAGACCTCACTTTGCTATTCCTGACTGGCTTTAAGACTATGCTTTCTGAGTTGGGAGTTCGGGATCAATGTACATTGTATCTGTATGTTGCAATCAATCTCGACTATCCACCACATAAAAATGTAAGACCATCATGAACTAGGATGCTTGATAGCAGTGGTTGGGCCCTATTGTGAAATGACCAAAAAGTTATGCGCTTAAGACATGAGTGAAAACAATAGGAATACCCACAGTAACCAAGAGGGGGGGTGAATTGGTTTGATCTTAGTATTTAAAAAAATTGTTTATAAAATCAGAGTTAAAGGATCTTCATCACTTTTAAACCAAGAATACTTTTAATCAATCAAATCACTCAGCTCAAGAAATCAATAGCTCAAAATAGAAATTGTTGAGTAATGATAATGATGCCAAGAACAAATGAATAAGATAACTAATAAAGATGAAGGAATAGAAAAGCAACTCAAGAATTTATACTGGTTCACTTCTTAAAAGAAGCTACATCCTATTTCTTCTAATCAACACTAGATTAGAGTTCCACTATTATAAATTCCAGTTCTTACAAGCTTTACAACAAACTCTCTTCATCAACACTAGATAAAGAATAGAAATCTAAAACCCTATTAGACTTCTAGTGAACAAGAACTAGAGAACACTACTTTGTTCTTCCCTAGAGAACACTACTCTAGAATTAGCTTCAAAGAACCCTTTTACAATAGCATCAAATAACAAACATTACAAAAATGAATTTACAACCAAAGATAATGGAGAGAAATAACCTGATGATCCAATGAATATGAATGCATATGAGTTACCAATCAAAGTTGAATTGTAGAAAAAGAATTTCAGAACATGCTCTCCATTACTCCTTTGAAATATCTTGCCCAAGAAATCATTCAATACCCATGAAGATTAAAGAGTGGGACAAGAACTTAGTTAACCCAGAAAGTCACTTTCTAACTCTTAGAAGGCTTGTGTAGATTCAGAAAATTCGAAGTATTGAAGTTAAGTTTCAAGGCAAGTCTTCTTTCTATTTATAACAGCTTTTTGTAACAACCTGTAATCGATTACACGCGTCAAATAATCGATTAAATCAAAGAAATTTTATTTCAGAAGCAGCTGAAAATACAATGAACACTTATGTAAATAACCAAGAGCGGGGGTGAATTGGTTTTACCTCAGAGTTTTTAAAATTGCTACAGCGGAAGACTTTCAAAAAGGATCGTATCTTTTAAAAACAATTTAGAAAATAATTTTTCTTCACCTTAACTTCACAAATGATTACACCTTAATCAATCAAACCACTTATGTGTTGTTACCAATATTGTAATATGAACAAAAAACTTAATACTTCAAGAACAATATGAAGATAAACAGAAATATTCAAACACACAAGATTTATACTGGTTCACCTCTCAACCCCGAAGGCTACATCCAGTTTCCTTCTAATCAAACCTTGATTAGAGTTATCACTATAACAAATATAATATCTTTACAAGCTTATACAAATCTCTTTTATCCTCCCTAGGTAAAATTCAAAATCTGAACCTATAGGCTTTTCAAAAGATCTAGAACCAGAGATCCCCTCTCTGTTCTTCCCTCTAGAAACCTATCTAGAAAAGCTTTAAAGATTACAATTTGTTATAAGAACTTACAACAACAAATACAACACAAATAACAACAATAACCAAGCTTATAGTTCAAGAAAGATATCACCTCTCATTCCTCAGTGAATTCAATAACATAAATGATCTAACCAGACTGAGAATGTATGCACATGATCTTTCTTGATGAATTCTTTAATCAGAAAGCTTGATCACATCTATGTTTCATGTAGAAAATGACTTCACAACATGAAAATCTCCATGACTCTTAAACCCTTTTTGATTTTCTAATCTCCCTCTTCTTTTCTGTTTTATGATCTCTTGAAAGTGATTCTCTAAGTGTATGCACGAAACCTTTTCAAAAATAACTCTCCTTAAAACTCAGTGCAAGCTATTCTATTTATAAAAAAACTTATATAATTAACTGTAATCGATTATTTCGTCAATGTAATCGATTATTTTTACTGATGTAATCGATTATTTTAACCAGATAATCGATTAAAGTGTTCATCAGGTTTCTGGAAAAATGTCAAGAACAAAATAATCGATTAAGTCATCTTGTAATCGATTATTCCAGGTGACCTGTGATTCCTGATACACAAGGATAATCAATTAAATTCCCAAATAATCGATTATCACAGAAAGCGTAAAAAACTTGTCAATGCTTATTTAATCGATTACAATACTCTGGTAATCGATTAAACCAGATGAAATAGTTTTTATGAGTTATGCAGAGACTCAGATAATTGATTATTTCGTGATATAATTGATTATCACAGAGCACGCCTATTTCAGTGTAAGGCTTATTTAATCGATTACGAATCAATGATAATCGATTAAAATGTTCATAAGGCAATATGCAGTCCTGTTCATATGCATTTAATCGATTAAATCACAAGGGTAATCGATTAAAACAATGCAAAACAATTTTTCTAAAAAATCTAATTGCCTTTTTGACTTAACCTCTAAATGATTATTACCGTATGATTCATCATGTTCTAATGTATGTATGAATGCATAAATCAATCAAGATAAGTGAGGATTAAGAGGTTTTAACTATTTGAACCAAAGCTTGAGCAAGAATTTACAAATGCCATCAAATGATTGGGCATGTAAAATATCAAAACTTGCTTCCTTCAATCTCCTTGATTCCAAGTCTTCATCTTCCTGAGTGCTAACAGCAGCTTGTGTAATCGATTACATTTTATCGTAATCGATTAAAGCAGTGAAGCAAGCTTTTTTCAAATAGCTTATGTAATCGATTACGAATAACGGTAATCGATTAAAACAACAATGCTCAATATTCATTTTACTCCATGTAATCGATTACAAGAGTTGTGCAATTGATTAATATGTTCATCAAAGTTTTTCTAGTTTTAAACACGAACCAAATAATCGATTAAACCGTTGTCTAATCGATTAAAACAGTGGAATTACATTTTTCCAAAAACATTACTCAATTAATTTCCTTTTCAAAGTGTGAGTAGCTTTGATATTTTAATGAAAACATTTAAGCATGTTAATGATTATGTGCATGCAATGCAAGGATCAAAAGATTGGCCTCTCATACACTTCATTTGAATTACAATCTTCAAGGCATGTGAAAAGCTCAAAACATTCTACTAAATTATAGGCTTCATTCTTGTTGTTGCTCCCCCTATATCCAATAGCGGGAGTATTGCTTGATTAGACAACCACATGCAATGGTTAAGTAGATAGTATATTGTGGTCTTGTTTGTTGTTTGTGGCATTTGAGGACCTGAGGACTCACCCCTACAACCAACAACTTTTCAAGAGTAGGCCATGTAGCATTCACGGAGGATGTTCACGTGGATTAGTAGATACACTATAGTTATACGGTGGAGGAAGAGGCACGCCTCCACTCACACTTTGGTTACATTTGGCACCACTTTTTGTTGTTGGATGAGCCCCAGATACCACCGATCATAAAAGAGGCACTCGTTACGTATCAGGATCCTTTCGAGCGTACTCCTCCGTGCGACATTAACCATGTTATTATTATGTACTACGCCTACTTAGGATTTGAGTGGCCAGATAACTCAATATGGTTCGTGAAAACAAAATGAAAATACATTCCACATACAAAATATACGATGAAAATGTATTTTAGTTATAGTACATGAGATGAGCACAAAAATCAAAATAAAAATATGTTTTTGTTATATATTTTGAAAATATAATGAACACTTATGCAAATAACCAAGAGGGGGGGTGAATTGGTTTTACCTCAGAGTTTTAAAATTTTCTATCAAAATTTCTAACAGCAAAATACTTCAAAAGGATCTTTATCTTTCAAAACCAATTTGAAAAAAATCAATTTACTTCACCAATCAAACCACTCTTGTGTTGTACCCAGATTTGTATAATGAACAAATTCTATACTTCAAGAATATATTGAAATACAAACAAAATCTTAAAACACACAAGATTTATACTGGTTCACCTCTCAACCCAGGAGGCTACATCCAGTTTTCTTCTAACCAAATCTTGGTCAGAGTTCCACTATAACAAATATTTGTTCTTTACAAGCTTATAACTGATCTCTCTTACCCACCCTAGGTAAAATTCAAAATCTATACCCTATAGACTTTTCAAAAGATCAAGAACCAGAGATCCCTTCTCTGTTCTTCCCACTAGAAAACCTTTCTAGTAAAAGCTTTAAAGAATACAAATGTTATATGGAAAATACAACACAAAACAAAACAGATATCAAACCAAAATATCAAGCTTGAAGTTCAAGAAGGATATCACCTTATAATCCTCAGCTAATTCAATGATATAAATGATTCAAACAATCTGAGAATGTATGCAATAGATGATCAAAACTCCTTTCTTGAATCTTTCTTTGTCACTAGCTTGAACAAATCATTAATCCTTGAATATTTTGACTAGAAACACATGTAACTCTCCATGATACACATTATCTTTGATTTTCTCACTAAAATCACCCTTGAATGCTCTTGAGAACTTTAGGAAATGTTTTTCACCAGGTTTGGACGAGTATCTTTGATTTTCACTTAATTTAAAAACTCGGTCCAAGCTGTCCTATTTATAAAAAAACAGGTATAACTAACTGTAATTGATTATTTCGTCAATGTAATCGATTATTTTCACAAATGTAATCGATTATTTTAACCAGATAATCGATTAAAGTGTTCATCAGGAAACTGGAAATTTGTCAAGAACAAAATAATCGATTAAGTCATCTAGTAATCGATTATTCTAGATGAACTCAATTTTCTAATACACACAAGTAATCAATTAAGTTACCATTTAATCGATTATCACAGACCATGTATAAAACTGATCAAAGCACATTTAATCGATTACAATCATCTGGTAATCGATTAAACCAGATCAACATGCTATGAAAATTTATGCAGAAGCTTATGTAATCGATTATTTATCAAGATAATCGATTATCATAGAGAATGTCCAATTCTGTGTAAAGCTTATTTAATCGATTACTAACCAGTGGTAATCGATTAAAATGTTCATAAGGCAAAATCCAGAAAGCATACACATCCATTTAATCTATTATATCACCTATGTAATCGATTAAAACAGTGAGAAACAACTTTTATAAAATCCTAGTTGCCTTTATGAATTTCTATCTAATTTCTTATTACCACATGATTATATCTAATCCAATGAATGTATGAATGCATGAATCATCAAAAGGTAATGAAGATTATCAGGCTTTATCAATTGAACTAAGCTTTAATCAAAAGTTACATATGCCATCAATTTGATTGGGCATGTAAAAGATCAAAAACTTTTAAGCTTCATACTTCTTGATCCCTTTGCTTCAGCTTCATCATCAAATCTAACATATTTTGTACACGAAAATGTATTTTTGTATGCACCACTTACACTACAATGGATATGCATTTCCATTGCATATTTTGTACAACATAAATGTATTTCCATTGAAAGGTATTTTGGAAAAAAATACATAAGGGGTAAAAATAGAAAAAAAGCAGGATGAGAATATCAACTCTCTGAAGGAAGAAAGTCTTGTAGCTACTCTAACTTTTTATTTTTTTATCGGCACTACTCTCACAAATACATGCGTTAGGCGCACAAGAGAGACTTAATTAACACAACAAAAGATGTCAATAAATATGGGTCAAATGTAGATGAAATGGGCTACAAGATGCACAATCAAAATGTCACATGGAGGTGACCTGTTACCATAACAATAACTAAGTAAATATTGCTAAAAGTTGTATATATATGAAATAGTGGATCAATGTGGCAGACGATCGATTTAATGAAACAATTTGGGTTGGTAATAAGGATTAAAAAATTAGTAAGATGAAAAACATATGTTTGGAGAGTGGATGAAAAAGAATGTGTGTTTTGTGAAACCTTTCCTAATATTCTTTCTTTACTAATGAAGCAATTTTGTATCAACATGTTAATGCAATTTAATACTGTCAATTGAGATTGGCGAGAGCTGTAAGTAATATTAGCTAAACAAAATCTAAAAGCTTCTCAAAGTATAAACCTTTGCAATATAGTTAGCAAGTTTTTCACTTAGATGATAAGAAACTTCCTAGATGCAACTCTCTTTACGTAACCATCTAACTGAGATCACAAATAGATAAAGAAGAATGAGATAGAAGAATAAAGATGACGAGAGAAATCTAGATTGAGAGATAAACTTTCTTTGGAATAGACGTGGTTGAAGAGGATGATGTGAATGATTTCCTTTGACCAATTAAGAATATTTCAAAGGTGTGGTTTTGGTAGATTTTATGATCATGCTCTTGGATTTGAGCTAAACAAGTGTTTCAAAGTTGTTTGGTGCTTGTTGAGAGAGTGATGCTGGACTGTTTTGAGACGCGTACCTCATTAAGGAGTGTCATCACATTAAAAGTAAATAAAATGATAGATTTGACAAATCAAATGCTTACACCCACACGCAATAAATAAATATCAACACAAGTGAGAAATAAGACAATGTGAGAATAGTGATGGATTCAAGACAATCTCTCACGTAATCAAATTAAGTTTCAACAGCTTTAACTTGGCAAGCCGATAATTGAATTGTTTCAACACTTACCGTTCAAAAAAAAAAAAAATTGTCTCAACTCTCAACAGCTTAAAAGCATTCATGATAAATTTCAAATGCGACTTCAGAATATCTAAATTATTCAATTTTTTAGTTAGGGTGATCTCAATTATTAAGTTGCACTTTGATACTGATTTTTATTTCTACTTTGCAATTATTTTCGATAGGAATGTAAACTTTTAAGATCCAAATTAGTCCACATTTTGTGTACAAATCCAACTTAACTATGGGTTTTGTTCATGAAGACAATTATATTTATAGTGTGATTGGTCTTGTTCATGAAGACAATTATTTATAGTGTGTTTGGTCTCCGTTCCTTCACCCTAAATGTATATATCTATATTTCAAAGCTTTCTCTCACATACTTTCTATCAAGTAGGGGGAGAAGGGTATGTGTATATTTGCTGGGATGATTTGTTGCAGGTCATAGTTATAATTCAGATAATGGTCTTCTTGTGATTTCTATCTTAATAAAAGTTTCCTTTCTTGCCGATTAAAAAACAAACAGTTATGATATAGTTGACACGAATTCTGAAGTATCATTCTTGGAAAAGTAACTGCTACTTTTGTTAGAACGGTCGTTATGCCCTTCAAACGTTACAACAAACACACCTAAACGTTAGTCAATTAGTAAAACAACGTGCTGCATCCGTTGGACTTTTTAATTTGTTGTCAGTTGTCACTTGTGCAGTGGTGGGTTCACTGGTTGCCGGGTGACATTGAAGTATTAAAACATTTTTAATGGTAAATATTAAATATATTGAGATTTAGATTATTTTTTGATAAACCTATACGGTAATATAGAATTAAAAATCTTATAAGATCTTTATCATTTTTTTAACGGTATATTTCATTTTGAGATCTTAAATAATTTTTAATAGGTCTTATATGGATTTTACTAAAATTTATTCTTTTAGCATTATTTAGATTTTTATTGTTCTTCCATAAAAACTCATTCTTCATGTTATAAATATGTTCAATTTCTTTATTGCAAGATCTATTCAAGATTATTTTGAACTCAAGATTTGAGTAAAGAGGCTCGCACCTTTGTATGGACATTAATTGAAATGTAAGAATATTGTGTGTGAATATTATTATCATTTGTTATATAATGTCCTTTTTCATTGAGAGTGACATATATATTGAACTAGAAATTTCTTGTGAGGTTTTATGTTGGACCTGAAAATTTTTATAGAAAACTAATTAAGATTTTAAAATTAAATTTAAATTATTAGTCGTAAAATAAATTAATTTACTGTTATACACGATAATCTCTTTCCTAAAAAAATCTGATAAAAGAAATAACGATCACAATCTATTGAGTATTTCTTTACTATTTTACTAATAATCAAGAGTTCATTACTATTTTATCTTTCCTCCTTACTTATTTAAAGTAGCTTAGTTAAGGCGGTATTAAATTTACTTTTTATAATTTAAAGAATAATTTTTAATATTATTTTGAATTTTTAATATATTATTAATTATTAATTATTTACTTTAAATTTTAATAAGTGTATGTTAATATATGTTTCAAGAAATATTCAAATATATATTTTTATACACATATGTTCTAAAAATTTGTTATTATTGAGGTGCTGTTTTAGTTAGGATTTTCTTTATTTTGGTGGTGTATTGTATAC
>PYAF01002025.1:58731-71765 GCA_007407185.1 Glycine tomentella | reverse complement strand
GCTCTAGAAAGCCCATCCATACTCAAAATAGAAGAATCATTAGGCAAGGGAATTAAATCAAGAGGAGATAAAGGATTAAAACCATAAACAACCTCAAAAGGAGAAAAAGAAGTGGTAGAGTTGGTTACCCTATTATAAGCAAATTCAACATGGGGTAACCATTCTTCCCAAGTTTTCAAATTACCTTTGATGAAACACCATAGGAGTTGTGAGAGTATTCTATTTACTACCTCAGTTTGTCCATCGGTTTGAGGATGACAAGTGGTGGAGAAAAGAAGCTTGGTTCCAAGTTTTCCCCACAAAGTTTTCCAAAAATGACTCAAAAACTTGGAATCCCTATTCGACACAATGCTCCTAGGTAATCCATGAAGGCGCACTACTTCTTTAAAGAAAAGATCCGCCACATGACAAGCAACATCCGCTTTGTGACGTGGTATGAAATGTGTCATCTTGGAAAACCTATCAACAATCCTTGCCTCTCTTGGACCTTGGAAGACCAAGTACAAAATCCATAGAAATATCGGTCCAAGGTGAGGTAGGAATAGGTAATGGGATATATAAACCATGATGCATGACTTTAGACTTTGCCTTATGACACACAATGCAATTAGAACAAAATTTGATGACATCATGTTTCATTTTAGGCCAATAAAAATGTTCATGCAATATGTTTAAAGTCTTTTCTACCCCAAAATGTCCCATTAACCCCCCTTTATGAGCTTCACAAATCATGATTTCATGCAAAAAACTTTGAGGTAAACACAATCTTTTATTTTTAAACAAATATCTATCATGCCTAAAGAATCCTTGGTGAGACCCTTTTTCACACAACTCAAACAATTTAGAGAAGTCATGGTCTTGAGCATACAAGTCCTTTATGTGATCAAATCCAAACATCTTAGTTTCAAGCATGGAAATTAAAGCATATCTCCTAGAAAGTGCATCGGCCACAACATTAGCCTTACCTTGCTTTTGTTTAATCAGATAAGGGAATTGTTCCAAGAACTCTACCCATTTAGCATGCCTCTTATTAAGCTTTCCTTGGTTTCTCAAGTGTTTGAGTGACTCATGGTCACTATGAATCACAAACTCCTTAGGAAGGAGATAGTGTTGCCAAGTTTGCAAAGCTGTAATAAGTGCATAGAGTTCTTTGTCATAAGTGGAATAATTCAAAAGAGCACCCTTATTTTTCACTAAAATAAGCAATTGGGTGACCTTCTTGTAACAAACAGCACCTATGCCAACATTGGATGCATCACATTCAATTTCAAAAGATTTGGAAAAATTTGGTAGAGCAAGAATGAGTGCATTTGTCAACTTTTCCTTCAATTCATTGAAGGCATTTTCTTGTTCACTTTCCCACTTAAATACCACATTTTTCTTAACAATGTCATTCAAAGGAGATGCTATGGTGCTAAACTCTTTGACAAACCTCCTATAAAAACTAACCAACCCATGAAAACTCCTCACATCACTCGCATTTTTGGGTGTGGGTCAATCTCTAATAGCCTTGATTTTCTCATCGTCCACTTGGACTCCCTTAGCACTCACAACAAATCCTAAAAATACTACTTGATTAGTGCAAAATGTGCATTTATCCATATTAGCAAACAATTGTTCTTTTCTAAGCACTTCCAAGACACTCCTAACATAATATAAGTGGTCATCCATAGTTAAACTATAAATCAAAATATCATCAAAATAAACAACCCCAAATTTGCCAATAAAGTGTCTCCAAACATGGTTCATGAGTCGCATGAAAGTGCTTGGTGCATTGATTAAGCCAAAAGGCATGACTAACCACTCATAAAGTCCAAACTTAGTTTTGAAAGCGGTTTTCCATTTATCACCTTCTCTCATTCTAATTTGATGGTAACCACTTTTCAAATCTATTTTGGAGAAAACACAAGAACCATGAAGTTCATCCAACATATCATCAAGTCTAGGGATAGAATGTCTATACCTCACGGCTATGTTGTTGATGGGTCTACAATTTGTGCACATCCTCCATTTGCCATCTTTCTTGGGGACTAGGATGACTGGCATTGCACATGGGCTCACGCTTTCCTTTACCCATCCTTTTTGCATCAACTCTTCAACTTGCTTTTGAATCTCCTTGGTCTCTTCTGGATTACTCCTATAGGTCGCCCTATTAGGAAGTGAAGCTCCTAGAACAAGATCAATTTGATGCTCAATTCCTCTTAAAGGAGGCAAGCCATGGGGTATGTCTTGTGGAAAGACATCCTCAAACTCCTTTAAAAGTGTATCAAAACCTTGAGGCAACTCAAGGGCACTAGAAGAAAAACACATATAATTGGGAATGAGTAAATACATTTGTTGTCTAGCTAGCATCACTCTCTTAACCTCCTTAGGTTTGATGAACAAACTTTCTTTTATTTCTAATTTTTTTCACTCTTTTTGTCTCTCTTCTTTTGTTCTCTATTTTCACTCTTTTTGCCATCTTTTTCTTTTAGGATTTTCTCTCTCAAATGAGGCTTTTCTTCTTTAATTTTCTTTTCTTTTTCTCTCTTCAATCTCATTTTTATTTGAATCTCACACACCTCACTTGGAGACAAAGGTGAGAGAACTACCTTTTTACCTTTATGAAGGAAAGAGTATCAATTGGTGACCCCATTGTGTACCACATCTCTATCATATTGCCAAGGTCTACCAAACAACACATGGCCGACTTCCATGGGAACCATATCACAAAGCACTTCATCCACATATTTACCAATGGAGAATGTAAGCAGCACTTGTTTATCCACCACCAACTCACCATTGTCACTCAACCATTGCAATTTATAAGGTTTAGGGTGAGGGATAGTTTTTAAACCAAGCATATCCACTAATATAGTGCTTGCAACATTGGTGCAACTTCCTCCATCAATGATTAGAGAACAAACCTTTCCACTCACCAAGCATCTAGAATAGAAAATGTTTTCTCTTTGTGTATCATCTCTATCTTTGCACAAGCTACCCATGAGTCGTCTTATCATCAAAAGATCTCCCTCTTCCGGTTTAAAAAAATAATCATCCTCACCTTTACTAGTGGAACTATGAGAACTCCTAGAGGATTCATTATCCACCTCTCCATTTTCTAACACAATCATTGTCCTTTTGTTTGGACATTGGGATGCAATATGACCACATTTAATTGAACTAGATTTATTAGAAGGAGAATGAGTAGTAGGATTAGGATTACCTCTTGAAGACTTCTTTTCAAAATGTTGGGAAGAAGAACCCTCCTTCTTGGAAGTGTCCTTATCCTTCCAAGATGGATGACCATATGAAGACTCTTTGTAGGCTTGTTTTCTCTTCAATTGTTGCTCCACTTTCATAGCTCTATGTATAAGTTCATCCATGGTGTTGTAAGTTTGAAGCTCCACAACATCTTGAATGTCCATATTCAAGCCATTCAAAAATCTAGTCATTTTAGCGTCATTAGTCTCCTCAATGTTTGCTCTTACCAAAGAAATCTCCATCTCCTTGTAATAATCATCAACACATCTATTTCCTTGATAGAGTCTTTGTAATTTGTTATGCAAATCCCTTATGTATTGAGGTGGGACAAATCTCTCCCTCATGTAGGCATGGCAACGGGGCGGGGCGGGGGCGGGTATTGCATTCCCCGTCCCCGTCCCTGCCCCCAAACCCGCTCCCCGCCCCCCACCCCGTTCCCCGCCGGGTTTTAAAACCCATCCCCATCCCCGTCCCCGCTTGGGGTCGGGTTTTCCCGGCCCCGCCCCCGCTATTTGATTAAAATTTAAAAAATAAAAAAATAATATAATTTTTTTTATTGAAAAATCGGATAAAAAAGTTAATTATGTAACAAAAAAATAATAATAACAAACCCACATTTAAAATATGGGATCATAGTTTCAAAATTACAAAACAAAATCAATCAATTCAATTAAAAAAATTAGAAAATAATATATATTTTTATTTTTTTTATTTTTTAATATTATTTATTGCGGGACGAGGGGTGGGGGCGGGGCAGGTATCAGTAACCCCATACCCGCCCCGCCCCCGCTTTTGGCTACCGGGGAAAACCCGAACCCAAACCCGAACCCGAAAAATTCAGTTTTTCCCCATTCAAATCGGGACAGATTCGAGTGGGTACCCACGGGTTTGGGTCCCGCTGCCATGCCTACCCTCATGATTCCTTTCATTGTCATCCATGTGTCCGGTCTATGTCTCCTCAATCTTTCTCTTTCCATTTGCACTTGATTCCACCAAGCCATGGCATACCCTTCAAATTCTAAGCTAGCCAACTTCATTTTCTTTTCTTCACTAAAATTGTGACAGTAAAAAAATTGGTCAACTTTTATCTCCCAATCAAGGTAAGCCTCCAGATCATTAGTACCTAGAAACTTGGGAAGTTTGAATTTCACATCTTCCATTCCATCCCTATTCCTCCTAGGCATATACCTTCTACCATCATCATAGCCATCATCACTCCCTTGAGAAGAATGAGGTGACCTATGATATCTCCTTCTCTCCATGTCATCTATTCTTCCACTCAACTCATAATTACTTCTTTGCATCTCATCAAAACGTTCGTCCATCCTTCTTTCAACATTTCTTTGCAACCTATCCATTTGCTTAGCCAATGAAGTCATTAGCATAGCGGTTCTAGGTGAAGGTGGATCACTATCGCCATTGGAAATCATTGCTACAAGAAAAAGGTGAGTAAAACAAAACAATAATGTACCTTACCACTCACTAAGTATTTACACTCGTCAACACTCTCGTGTTTCACACTTGAAAGACTTTTCCTCTAATGTTCACTCTTGTCTTTTTCCACTCTCTAACTCTTTGTCAACTTTTGAAATTTAACCAAAGATTCTAATTCAATGAATATCCAAAGTGAAAGATGAAACAAATCCAAGCTCAACTTAAGATGTCAAGGAAGAAAGAAAACTCTAAGACAAAACCTTGGAATTTAGAAGACAAGCAATAAAAACTCAACAAGAAAAGCACAACTCAAAAGGAATGCCAAGGAAAGACAATTATAGAAATAGAAAATGCAAGATATTTCTTCTCTAAAAAAATAAAATTGGCTAAGTTTAAACTACCATAATTATGCAAAAGAAAGTGCTATTAAACAATAATAAACACACACACTAAGAGAGGGCTAATAATAATTTTTTTTTACTGTCAGTTTTTTTATTTTTGGGTCCTCATATTTTTTGATATTTTCATTCTGACCCCACAATACTTTTTAATAATTGCCTTTTGGTCCTTTGTAAATTATCTTTTAGGACCTGAACTTTTGACATTTTCAAAAACGGCCCAAAACTCTCTAGACATAATTTTATGAATCAAACTCAGAAAATTTTCAACAATGCTATGAGTTTCACGAAGAACACGAAGAACAACCCATATTCAAAACAACTCCAAATTCAACAAAACCATAGGGGAAATGAAGGCAATTGCAAGATAAACTCAAAAATCACACAAGAAATACACAAATAACAACAAACAACCAAGAATCATGATTTTCAATTTTCATTTTTCGGGAAAAAAAATAAAAACAAAAATGCAAAAAACATAGATAGAAATCTATACGAAATACTTTCCGGAATCAAGCTCTGATTACCACATGATGACTACCAAGACATGAATGCTTGGCTCGGATTATTTCCGGATTGTAATCTTCAAGACTCCATGAATTAGGGTTTGAAATTCAAATAGAAAAATGGAGAAGATTAAGGAATGAGTTAGAATGACGCCACGATCCCCAATCGGAACGATAAGTCGAAGGAGGATTCGCCACAAAGGAAAGCTTCCTTGATAAGAATCAATTTGGTCTCAATCAAGAACCAACAAGAGGCTAGGCTCTCAATTTAAGCAAAAGCTCAATTTCATTAATCAAAAGTTAACCGAAAATAGCAAAGCCTGAGTATTTATAGGGCTAGACCTCTAATAAACCCCTAAAAAACGTAGGTTTAGGCCTATTTACGGAAATATCAAAGCCCATTATAAAAAACAACAAAAGGAAAGCTGTAGTACCATTTTAAATGAAAATAATTGATTAAAACAGAGTGTTTTGTGCTATTTAATTGATTAAAGAACGAAATAATCAATTAAAACAGACAAATAATCGATTACAGCAATGAAATAATTGATTAAAACAGACAGACAGACAACATTTGCATTTTAATCAATTACAGACACATTTAATCAATTAAAATAGACAGCAAATGTTTATTACAACAGACAAGACTTTTTTTTGATGTGTTTTCATTGAATTTGGTGTGCCTGTTCATGCTTGTCCACAAGATATAAGGCATTTTTGATGTGGTCTTGAAGGGCTTGAGTTCTAGCTCTTGTCATGGGTCCTTTAAAGTTAATCAAAGGAAGTTCTTCAACTCCTTGACCTTGAGCTTAGCTTTGGACCTTGTTATTGAACCCTTCATGGAGTGCTTCTAGGACTTCATGATCCTTGGATAGTCCTCTATCATTTCTTCTTCTTCACAAATGGTAGATGTAAGGCATAGGTGAGCTTCAACTTCTTTTTCTGAAGAGGATTCAGAACTTGTGGACTCATTATCCTCCCAAGCAACATAAGTTTTTCTAGGTTTTCCTTCCCTTTTTGATCTCTTCTCAACTTGTGGCTTCTTTGCTAATGAGGGGAATTCGGACTTTATGTGTCCTTACTTTCCACATTCAAAGCAAGTGATCGAGGAGAGGTTGTTGTTCTTGTAGGTGCTGTCATTTCTTTTCTTTTGTTGTGATTGTTGGATATAGAGGGAGCATCATGAAGAGTGAAAGACTTTGGTTCAAGAAATGTGTTTTGAGCTTTCAACATGCTTGAAGTGCCTTGAAGTTTTGTAATTGATTCAAGTGTAAGAGAAAGGCAATCTGATTGATCCTTGCATTGCATTGCATTCATCCATTCATTATTAAGCTTAAATGGTTTTCATTACAACATCAAAGGTTTTATCTTTTTGTTAAGGTTTGAAATTGATTAAAAGGGTTTTGGAAAAATGTTTTTCTTACTGTTTTAATCGATTACTTAATGATATAATCAATTATTTTGTTCTTCGTTCAATCTGGAATAACCTTCATGAAAAAATTAATCGATTACCTATCGGATTAATCGATTATTTGGCCTTTGATTGAAAATAAATTACTTTGTTAAAGGTTTTAATCGATTACTTACTTACTGTAATCGATTACATAGTTAAAAGATTATTTTAAGCCTTGTTGTGATAATCGATTACCATTATCAGTAGTCGATTACATTGTTCATTTGGTAAATGACTGTTTTCTGATTTAATCGATTATCAAAATCTGTAACCGATTACATAGTTCATTTTGTGAAACATAACTTTCTTTCTTAGTCGATTACAGCTCGGTTTAATCGATTGTTTTGCTCGTTGCTGAAACCCAGAAAGCTTCTTTAACATTTTAATCAATTAAGTGATAATTTAATCGATTACATAAGAATTTTAATCGATTATTAGGCGCGTTTAATCAATTACAGTTAGTTACAAATTCTGTTATAAATAAGATTGAAGGCTTGGCTTGTTTTACAACTTGACCACTTCGTATTTTTGAGTATACATAAGCCTTCTAAGCCTTTCAAAGTGATTTTCTCAGTGTTATTACTTCTTGCTTCATTCAAAACATCAATGGGTCTTTGAATGAATCTTGAGCAAGAAACTTTTCAAGGTTAAGGAAAAACATGATTTGATTTCGTTTGCTATTCAACCTGACTTGGTAATTCATGTGCATTACATTAATTGGATCATCAGATTGTCTCTCTTCTTAATCTTTGTGTGTAAATTTGGTTTTGAATTCTTATTGTAATTGGCTATTGTAAAGTGGGTTCTTCTTGCTTGGTTCTAGGGAAGGGTTCTCTAGCTGAAGAACAGAGTAGTGTTCTCTGGTTCTTGCTCCTTAGAATTCTAATAGGGTTTTAGATTTCTATTCTTTATCTAGTGTTGATAAAGGGAGGGTTTTGTAAAAGCTTGTAAGAACAGAAATTTATAATAGTAGAACTCTATTCTAGTGTTGATTAGAAGAAACTGGATGTAGCTTCCGTTATGAAGTGAAACCAGTATAAATTGCTTGTGTCTTTAATTCTATATCCCTATTACTCATCTTGTTCATTGGTCATTGATTCTTTGATTCATATTCATTGTCAAACAAGTTCTGTTTTGATCTATTGATTTCTTGGGGCTGAGTTATTTGATTGAGTAAAATGATTTCTTGGTTTTGAAAGTGATAAAGATCCTGAACTCTGATTTGAATTAATTTTAAAAGACCAAGGTTTTAACCAATTCACCCCCCTCTTGGTGATTGTGAGTATTCCTATTATTTTCAGTGATTGTCTTCTATTTTTATTCTTCCTCAAAAACTTGGTAAACTTCCTTAATATTAGATTCATATTCTTATCATCATTATCTTTACTTGAACTATCATCTCTTTCAATTTTTGAAGGTGCAGCTTTTAATGCTATACTCCTATGCTTTTTATCTGCATCTTCACCTTGAGTTAGTTGAGATAATTCAAGTTCATATTCTAAAAGCTTACCAAACATGGCTGCCATTGACATCTTTGATAAATCCTTTGATTCCTTAATGGCTATGACTTTAGGCTGCCAATCCCTTGTTAGACATTTGAGAATTTTGATGTTTAGCTCTTCTACATCAAAAGTTTTTTCTAGCCCAAGCAAGTGATTCACAATGTGGGTGAATCTAGTTTGAAGTTGTGAGATGTTCTCATCATCTCTCATCTTGAACATTTTATATTCATGAATGAGAGTGTGTTTTCTTGATCTTCTCACATCATCAGGACCTTCATGCGTAACTTCAAGTAATTCCCACATTTCTTTGGCACTTTTACACCAAACAGTCTTGAAAAATTCATCGGAAGATAATGCAGAAGTTATCATATTCTTTGCTTTGAAATCATATTGAACAATTTTCTTTTCTATTTCAGACATTTCATTCCATTCTTTTGGTATTGAATTGCCATCAACAATCTTGGTAGGAATGAAAGGACCTTTCTCAATACAATTCTAAGCACCCGGGTCATTTGATTGGATGAAGATTTGCATCCTATTTTTCCAAAAGTTAAAATGTTCTCCTTCAAACAAAGGTGGTCTATTCAATGAGGCTCCCTCCTTGAATGTTATTTGATTAGTATTCATTGTCAAAGATTTTAGAAAGATCTTGAGCAAATTACAAGAAACAGCTCTGGTACCAATTGAAAATATAATGAACACTTATGCAAATAACCAAGAGAGGGGGTGAATTGGTTTTACCTCAGAGTTTTAAAATTTTCTATCAAAATTTCTAACAGCGAAAGACTTTCAAAAGGATCTTTATCTTTCAAAACCAATTTGAAAAAATCAATTTACTTCACCAATCAAACCACTCTTGTGTTGTACCCAGATTTGTATAATGAAAAAATTCTATACTTCAAGAATATATTGAAATACAAACAAAATCTTAAAATGGTTCACCTCTTAACCCAGGAGGCTACATCCAGTTTTCTTCTAACCAAATCTTGGTCAGAGTTCCACCATAACAAATATTTGTTCTTTACAAGCTTACAACTGATCTCTCTTACCCACCCTAGGTAAAATTCAAAATCTATACCCTATAGGCTTTTCAAAAGATCAAGAAACAGAGATCTCTTCTCTGTTCTTCCCACTAGAAAACCTCTCTAGTAAAAGCTTTAAAGAATACAAATGTTATATGGAAAATACAACACAAAACAAAACAGATATCAAACCAAAATATCAAGCCTAAATTTCAAGAAGGATATCACCTTATAATCCTCAACTAATTCAATGATATGAATGATTCAAACAATCTGAGAATGTATGCAATAGATGATCAAAACTCCTCTCTTGAATCTTTCCTTGTCAATAGCTTGAACAAATCATTAATCCTTGAATATTTTGACTAGAAACACATGTAACTCTCCATGATACACATGATCTTTGATTTTCTCACTAAAATCACCCTTGAATACTCTTGAGAACTTTAGGAAGTGTTTTTCAATAGGTTTGGACGAGTATCTCTGATTTTCACTTAATTTAAAAACTCGGTTCAAGCTGTCCTATTTATAAAAAAAAAGGTATAACTAACTGTAATCGATTATTTTATCAATGTAATCAAATTATTTTCACAAATGTCATCGACTATTTTAACCAGATAATCGATTAAAGTGTTCATCAGGAAACTAGAAATTTGTCAAGAACAAAATAATCGATTAAATCATCTAGTAATCGATTATTCCAGATGAACTCAGTTTTCTTATACACACAAGTAATTGATTAAGTTGCCATTTAATCGATTATCACAGACCATGTATAAAACTGATCAAAGCACATTTAATCGATTACAATCATCTGGTAATCGATTAAACCAGATCAACATGTTGTGAAAATTTATGCAGAAGCTTATGTAATCGATTATTTCTCAAGATAATCGATTATCACAGAGAATGTCAAATTCTGTGTTAAGCTTATTTAATCGATTACTAACCAATGGTAATCGATTAAAATGTTCATAAGGAAAAATCCAGAAAGCATACACATGCATTTAATCTATTATATCACCTATGTAATCGATTAAAACAGTGAGAAACAACTTTTATAATATCCTAGTTGCCTTTATGAATTTCTATCTAATTTCTTATTACTACATGATTATATCTAATCCAATGAATGTATGAATGCATGAATTATCAAAAGCTAATGAGGATTATCAGGCTTTATCAATTGAACTAAGCTTTAATCAAAAGTTACATATGCCATCAATTTGATTGGGCATGTAAAAGATCAAAAACTTTTAAGCTTCATACTTCTGATCCATTTGCTTCAGCTTCATCAAATCTAACATATTTTGTACACGAAAATGTATTTTTGTATGCATCACTTACATTACAATGGATATGCATTTCCATTGCATATTTTGTACAATACAAATGTATTTCCATTGAAAGGTATTTTGGAAAAAAAATACATAAGGGGTAAAAATAGAAAAAAAAAATAGGATGAGAATATCAACTCTCTTAAGGAAGAAAGTCATGTAGCTACTCTAGCTTTTTATTTTTTTATCGGCACTACTCTCAAAAATACATGCGTTAGGCGCACAAGAGAGACTTAATTAACACAACAAAAGATGTCAATAAATATGGGTCAAATGTAGATGAAATGGGCTACAAGATGCACAATCAAAAGGTCACATGGAGGTGACCTGTTACCATAACAATAACTAAGTAAATATTGCTAAAAGTTGTATATATATGAAATAGTGGATCAATGTGGCAGGTGATCGATTTAATGAAACAATTTGGGTTGGTAATAAGGATTAAAAAATTAGTAAGATGAAAAATATATGTTTGGAGAGTGGCAGGGCAATGTTTCTGTCCATCTCGCGCGATCCGCGTGGGGTATGGCTAACCGCGTGGGAGGTTCGAACATATGGTGCGATAAGCATGGCTATGGCGCGATCAGCGTGGGAAGTTCGAATCAGGGCTGTGATTTTGAACATATGGTGTGATCCGCGTGGGATATGGCGCGATCCGTGTGGGACTTTCGGTCAGCCTTATATACAGCTCATTCTGGACGAAAATGGAGAGAGAGAGAGAGAAAGTCCAGCAGCCATTGATGACCAGAGAAGCTTCATATCTTCTCCATTTCTCATCTAAACACCTCCGACCCAACTGAGAAAGTGTTCAGAGCCTTGAGATAAGCTAGAGACCGAGCTTTATTCTCGACAAGAGGCGGTAAATGGCGAGATCGAGTTTTCTAAGGGATTCCTTGGAATCGAAGAACCCAAGGTTGAAGGAGGCTTGGCACGGACGAGCTACCTTGGGGAAAGTGATTCCCTGGTGTTTCTTGACTTCACAGAGGTAAGAAACTCGAACTTTAGCCGTTGGTTTTGTAGATTGGGTTTTGTTGGATTTTAAGTACCTTGAGAAGCGTTTTTGGAGGTGTTAGAGCTGTTATTAGGCTTGGACCCTGTAGAGAATTGTGTTTAGGGGGTTGTTCTGATGAAGTTAGAGCCTTGAGTCATCATTATTGATGAAATTTGATTTTGGCTCTGAGTTTATGTATGAATAGAGAAAAGACTGGTTATTTGGCTATTATGAACCTTAGATGTTGTTTATGAGCTGAATTGGTTATAATGAGAAGCTTGAAGTTGATATGGCTAAAGCAAGGATATGCTTTGTATTAGCCTGAATAGCGTCTTAGAAGAGGCTCTGGAACCTTGGTTAGGCTGAGAGGGATCTTGTTGAGGGTCTGGGAATCACTTATGAAGTGATTGGTTATGTGTCATATGGAAAGGATTATAGTTCCTTTTGTTTTAACGGCTTAGAACCGTTATTGATAAGTTATGTGTTTGCTCTTATGTAGGATGTGAGCTTGATAGTTCTGGTGGCGGTGACCACGAGACCAGGGGAGCCGGTGTTTTACTTAGAGCAGGTAAGCTCTTGGTTCTTGTGTGTATGTCCTTACTGTGTTCCACCGTGCTCCAGAAGCAGTGATGGTTCTGATGTGAGCAAATACATGTATATGGAAATTGTATATTGTGTGATTGATTGTTGAATTGATGTGTATGAGAATGAGATGCTTGAAATGTGATTTGAACCCTGTGATGAGGGAATGATTGGTGTTGATTTGAGATGCATGGAATGGAATGTGAAGCTATGATATGCATGATGAACTAGTAGACTTGAATGTGAATTCTGTGAATACAATCCTATGGTAGTAGGATAGATGACATAAATTGAGTAAGACCTGATGTGAGATGTTCCTGTGATATAGATGTAGCCTCCTGAATGGAGATGTCCCTATATACATAACTGTAGCCTCCTCAGGCAATTGAGTTGAGATAGATTATGAGATGTTCCTGTTATATAGATGTAGCCTCCTAAAGTGGAGATGTTCCTATATATACAGATGTAGCCTCATATAGATTGTTGAGATCCTGGCATGAGATGTTCCTAGTATATAGATGTAGCCTCCTAAGTGGAGATGTTCCTATATACCTAGATGTAGCCTC
>PYAF01002025.1:6130-16323 GCA_007407185.1 Glycine tomentella | reverse complement strand
AAGAAATTGATTTACCCAATCAAAAGACAAGAAAAGATATCACCTGATAATCCAAGATGAACGAACATGAATGAATTACAGATGAATATGCAGATTATCAACTCATATATGCAGCTTTTCTTGAACCTTGATTGAAAGATGAAACTTCAGCTCATGATCAATATACCCACATGATTCTTTGAAGTTTCTAAGTGTTTCTCATTCAGAGAATTATCACCAATGAGTGCATTAAGTGTTTGTGAATGTCTATAACTCGAAATTCTCAATTGCTCACATTTCGAAAGATCTCAATTCTCTTTTAATCTCAGTCACAGAGATTCTATTTATATCTGTCAATTAACTGAAAATAATCGATTAAATCAGCTTCTGTAATCTATTATTTCGACAATGTAATCGATTAAATCAAGACAGTAATCGATTAAAATGCTTAATGCTAGTTCTAAATTTCAAGAACGAATACTTTAATCGATTATTCCGGTACGTAATTGATTAAGCCAGAGACTCATGCTTTTGCTATTCGAACAAAAATAATCGATTATAATTTCATGTAATCGATTAAGTCTGAGAGGCATGTATCTCAGACACATCTAGTAATCGATTACGATACTTTGTAATCGATTAAGCCAGTCAACACTACTTTCTCATATTTGTCTAGGTAATCGATTAAACCGTTGTGTAATCGATTATAATGCTCATGACTTGTTTCCTGAAGGCTCTAAGAACAAAATAATCGATGTCACTAAGTTGGTAATCGATTATTTCAGTAAAATATGATTTTTGCAAAAACTTAAGCCTTTCTTAGTTGATTACCTTGATTAAGCTTATTATTCTAATAATCCTACATGAGTGAATGATGAATGATATGCATACTTGGATTATCAGATCATACATTTTCTTTTTACATAATCAATTTGAATCTTCAATCTTCTAAAGATTCACTTCCTTTGAGCATTGTTAAGCTTCCTTTGAATCTTTCTCACTTTGCATGTTGAAAGCACAAAACTTTCATTCTTGATTTTCAATGATGCTTGGCTTCATCTGAATCAACAATCTTGGTCAGTTTTGACCTAGGGGTATTTTGGTAATTTCACTACTCACTCTAGGGGCAAAATCGTCATTTTCAAAAAATATTCAGGATATCTCTGTAATTGTTATTCTAAGGGTATCTTTGGTCATTTCCAAAACATCTAAGGATATTTATAACATTTCTTCCTTAAAATGTCTTACTGGACTTCCTAAGGCAGTTTGGTCATTAATAAAATATCCAGGGGTATTTTGGTCATTTATTGCCTCAGGGACCTAACTGTCATTCTCGAAATTTTCCAAGGACATTTTGGTAATTTCTCCTAGTAAATATCTTACTAAAATATCTAGGGATACATTGGTCATTTCCAGAATTGTTCAGGGCAAAATTGTCATTTTCACTCTAGGGACATAAACGTCATTTCTGAAATTGTTCAGGGGCGTTCTTGTCATTTTGCCCTAAATTTTTCTACTGCATTTCATTAACATTTTACTCTTAGTAATTGTCTGTAATTCCCTAAATTTTGGGGTGTTACAGCCATACCATGCCAATGCTGCCCCTTTTAAAGATGTGGGGAACACTCGGCATAATATGGCATTGTTTTTTGTGTAAAGGTTTTCTTGCGAGAAGGCATCAAGGTGTTCGTCTAGGTCGGCAGTGCCATCATACCTGTCTAGATGTAGAGGTTTCCAACCGAATGGAATTTCCACTTCCCTGATGCAGTCGACGAGAGAATTGCGCCGTGTGTTATGCCTCTCCGCTCGGTAGCCCTGCGTTGAACTACGAATAGGAGGAGGGTTGACCTATTGTTGAGGATGTGATTTGCCTTGCATCCATTCTTCTCTAGTGATAGGGGAGCGTTCATCTCCCTCGGGATGTTTCGCTCTGGCTTGCTACTAATTGCGGTCAACTTTCAGCCTTTGGATTTCTTCCTGGTACTTACGTTCCATCTCCGCTATGCGATTCTAGAGTTGCTGAATGGTGTTGGCGTTTGTCATGGTAGTCTGCGGGGGATTAGACGCATCGACAAGGGTGTCATGTCTAACGCTAGAGCGTGTGCTGACCATCAACGCATACCATTGAGTGATCTTAGTAAGAGGTCGCATGGTAAGTTTTACTTGGGCCCCACGGTAGGAGCCAAATGTTCCTACCAAAATCTAGAAATTCCACGTGTGAGCTAGACGTGGTCTAGGTGGACTCCAAATTTTGCACGTCGGAAAGAGACTCCGACGCTCAAGTGATTCAACTTTGTTTAGGAAAGGTACCTGCAAAAGAAAGGAAAGAGACTTCGACGCTCAAGTAAGTACATCAATTTATAAGAGAATAACTAAGTGTTATTTCATAAGTGTAAGAGTATGAGTATTCGAGTGGGTACTCAAGTATGAATAGAGTGAGTATTGAGTGTAATCAGATGTGTTTAGAGAGAACCTGTAAGGCAGTATTTATAGCATGGAATATGGGCCTTGAGCCTTTGTTTGTTAGTAATCTGTAGATAAGATAATAATAGAAAATAGCAGGCTGTTATCTAATTAAGATATAAGATAATGTATACCTTATTGATATACTGTTACTTGTAGATAAGTAACAGCTTGTAGATAACTTGTGAAGATATGATAAGATAAGGTGGTTGCACCAGTTTGAATAACCAAACATATTTGATATATTGTTGATAAGGAGATAATATTGTTGGTGTTGGTGCTTCTGTAACAGATAGGTGTTAGCGCTCCTGTAGCAGGGCTGACAAGGAGGGTGGACACGTGTGTCCGGGTTGACACTTGGAGAATGAATTAGCTCTATTAATGAGGCAATGCTGACGTGGAGGGTGCCCACGTGTACGGTGATCCTGTCATGATGACCACGTGTAATTTTACCATATTTGGACGATACAACTACTAAAAAATATAATATTTTACGATGTCAAATTAATGAATGTTGTTTTGGAACTGTCTTAAAATAAGACGTGGTGACAAATTTGTAAATAAAAGAAAATGAACGACCACGATTTTATAAAAACCATCTTTGAAATTCCTTATCATTTACATGTTTTGTCGTTTCACTTCCTTTTCTCTTTCTCTTTCATCGGATCTGCAATTAATGTTTTTTTCAAAATTTGAATCACACAACCCAAGACTACTATTTACGCATCTTCCCGTTTCGCTTCCTCTTTTCTTTCTCTCTCACCGTTTCACTTCCTCTTTTTTTTTACCCCTTTTTCCTTTCATTCATTCAGAGCACACCATGGACATAGCAGAACCTAGTGGTTGTCTTCATGTCGGCCACACTGGCTTCGTTGGCGCAGCAGGAGCAACTCATCGCTGCAGGCTTGCTCCGCTGCACCTCCCGTCGCTGGTCCACAAGGAAGAAGAAGAACACCATTTCTCGTTTTCATTTGGCGGTGAAATGAAATGTTGAAAAATTAATTGATGTGAGACTGGTTCGCTGGTTGAGGTGGTATTACAGGGAAGCTAGCTATGATTTTTGGTGGATGGTTAAAGCTCGAACATGTTTGAGTGGGTCTTTAGATCTTGACCGTCGAGATCATTAAGAGTTGGTCCAAGGATGAAATAGGAGCGACATTGTAATAAATGGAAAAGGTGCAATTGGCTACTGTGCGGGACCTGTTTCGTATATTGGTGGCAGTTGGTAGGTCCTTCTTCATTTCTGGCTTTCCAATTCCCTATTTGCCTATGCAACTGCATTTTCAATAGTGTCATGCACTCGTGTTATGCACTCATGAAGGAAAAATAAAATCAGTTGCTGAGGTTCTGGAAGCTCTAATTGCAAGCGTAAGGGAGGATGATTTTGAACAATCAAATTCAAAATGGGAAAACACTTGCTGCTAAACCTCATGTTTTTTCCACTGTGAACACGATTCCAACACGTGCAAAGTCAAGGTCCCATGGTGTCAACACAACTACCATGTAATTATATATCTTTCTCGTGCACCACCTTTTAAATATTAAGTTTTTCACATGACATGTTATGCATATGCTTGCTACAAAAGATGTGTTCCATATTTTATACACACATGTACGTTATATAAATTTATTTTGAAGTGGGGACTAGGATGACCCTTTAAAAACGGGTGATACAAAAAAATGTCCCAAGCAACAATGTTATTTGGAAGAAATCCAACTCCAGTTATGGCATCATTCTCATCATACTCAAGGTGCGAACTTGGATTGGTTATGTTCTTATCAAATTTGGAAATTCCATGTATGATGAAGGACGGGGTCCAAGTGGATTCCAAACTCTGTGCATCGGATGATGAGTCGACTTTGCTAAGGAGGGGGACCTGCAAAATATAGGAAAGGACTTTGACACTCAAGTTAGTACATCAATTATAGAAGAATAACTAAGTATATAAAAGCCTCCGAGGTGGTCTCGAAGTATGATTGTAACACCCTGAAATTTCGATAACTGAAAATAGATGTTTAATGTATTTCTTGTGTTATTTGATTATTTGATTAGTTTAGATTAGTTGAAATGTTATGTGAATTATTCATGTGTAATTGTTTGGTGTAGATGTCAAGTTATGTGGAGTTTGTTTGAACTGCATTGTAATTGAGTGATTCTGAATTTGAACCGAAACCTATTTTAGTAAAATCATCATTCTGGATTGGTTAACCGTTGGATCTTCTTAAAATTTTAAATATAGGTTCCTAACCCAAATAGGTAACTTTTGACCGTTGGGATTGTCTAAAGCGTGAGATATTAGTTTTTTACTGAAACAAAAATTATAGAATTGGGCTAGCTCGCCCAGGCAAGTTTTTGAAGGCTATTTGGCTCACCTGGGCGAGTCAAGGCGGTGTTGAATACATTATTAAGCTTCCAAGTCACGAAAATGGAGTTCTATCCTCCTCCAAACAGATCCAAGCTCCCCCACCATTCTCCTCCACCACCCACAGCCATCGGAGACAACCACGGGCCTTCGTTGCTTGCCACAAGACCCTGGCACGGAGAAGTACCACTTAATCGGAGCAAAATCTTTGAAACTCTTCTCGAAGTTTCGGTAGAGAATGGAGCTTCCAAATCCTTCTTTCTTGGTTTTCTTGAGGTAACCTTGGTTTCCTTTATCTTCTCCTAGCTAGTTTAAGCTTCTATTAGTGTCTCTTGTGTTTTGGGTACCGTTGTTGGGAGTTTTACACTTCCTTAGAAAAACCCCTTTGAAAATGAGATGTTGTAAAAGTCTCCTTTTTATGAAACTGATGTCATTTTTGTGATCCTTGTTGAACCCTGGTCACATTGGTGTGACCGAAATTTCAGAATGATGTCTTTTGATGTGGACTCCCAAAACACCATTTTAGCCTCTTTTTTTAAATTTGAGTGGGTATTTGACCCCGAATGTTAATGTTAAGTATGACGTTGAAATCTATACTAAGTTATCTTCAATTTGGTATATAGAGCTTTGCATTCGGACAAGCACGCGTATTCGAAAGATCACGAAACAACACTGCTAGCCTGTAACAAGAAGAACCCCTAGATAGGTAAGGAGAGTTTATTACTTGGTTACAGTTTTTATACCATAGTTGGGGGTCAGGGAGTCCAACTATGAAGATAACTGCTTGTCCCTGTTGTGTGCTGGTTTTCAAGAAAAACTACGTTTTTAACTAATGGGATGCGATGTATTTATGATTGATATGTGTTTGTTCATATGTGTGCTTGTTTTCAAGAAAAACTGTTTTTAACTAATGGGAAGATGAATTGGCTTGTTGATGGATAAAACTGTGAATGATATTATTATTGTGATGATTGGATTTCCCAAGTCTTAATTACAGAGGAGACTCTGCCCAAAATTTTTAATATGTTTTCTACTTAATTAATTAATAAATTTTTAAATGGGCATAAGAGTGTGTTTTATATATTATAGTCATCCTCTTTAATTAAGAATTTTCCTAAAAATATCAGTCTTGTGATATGATGAATTGTGAATGTATAAAATTTGGATTGTCTGAAGACCTGGGGAATGTGAATCTCAGACATATGTATTATGTATAGATGTGAATTGGGATTGCTTGTGATATTGTTGATGATATTGTAATTGATGATGTTCAAATGAGATAATGTTGACGTGGTTGATGATGTTGAAATGAGATAATATTGATATGCATGATGATATTGAGATGATATGATGTTGACGTTGATAATGACATTGACAAGGGTTAATGTTGATGTGAACAATGTCATTGTGTGTGGATATACATGGATACCCATGGGGATGTATGACGGGTTACCCTTGCGAGGAAGGATTTGTTCCTAGCCAGGTCATACATTGATGATGCCCATGGTTGTTGGCTGTGTATGTACACGTGGGATGCAATGACCAATTAGTTACCCTTGCGAGGATCGATTTGTTCCTAGCCACGGTCAGTGCATCGGTGAGCCCACATTGGTGTGCTACGTATGTACATGGGGGGTGCATGACAGGTTACCCTTGCGAGGAAGGATTTGTTCCTAGCCAGGTCAGACATTGATGATGCCCATGTTTCATACTTCATTTATATGTGTGGAAATAGAATGAAGGCACTCGCGTACCTGTGGGTTTCAGTGGGCTGAGAACGCAAGTACTAAGGGGTCATCAGGTTTGGAATTCCCTAGCAACGTTGGCTAATCACCGGGTGGGGGAATGGCTAGTGCATGACAGGGTGGCCCTGATAGGCGGTGAATCATTTTTCCTATGAGAGGCTATTTCCGGGAGATGGTACCACATTGCATGCTGATAGATGAGTCGGGTGCATGCATCATTATATACATGATTGTTTGAGTTGTGAAATACATTGGATGATTGGTTTGTTGAGTGTGTATTGGAATCATGAAATTTTGTTAATGATTTTGATGGGTAAAATTGATTCTTCCCAATTCCAGCTATTTGATGTTTGTTGATTTTATATAATAAACTCACCCTTGCATTTGTTGTACCATGTGATTGGTACCTATGATGATCACAAACCTTCGTTCGTGGGAGCAGATGAGCAGCAGTAGGTGACCTTAGAGAGAGATCTTCTTTTTGTTGGAGCTGCCAAGCCGACGTGATGACGTTAGAACTCTTTTTGGAAAGAGTTGTGTTTTGTTAATTAAGTCTCTCATAGTTAGTCCCTTAATCTTTTTTGTAGACATGTACATTTTGAATTGTAATTACATGTAAAACTAAATTATGTTCTAAACAGGTGAATGATGAGTACTAATTAGTATATGTATACATATGTATTCAATTGTTGTACTTGTATTGTGTGTATGATGATTGTATTATTGAGAAAAACTTACTAC
Source organism: Glycine tomentella (assembly GCA_007407185.1). Classification (NCBI taxonomy): domain Eukaryota; kingdom Viridiplantae; phylum Streptophyta; class Magnoliopsida; order Fabales; family Fabaceae; genus Glycine; species Glycine tomentella. The sequence goes on along the minus strand of PYAF01002025.1, from coordinate 9,032 downwards.
CATTTTTATAATCAGATTAATGGAGTTTTAATTATAATTTGAAATTTACACGACTAGAGTTTGTGATGCAGTAGCGACGAGGCGAGTCGTTACAATGTTCACCATGAGTGAATTTGTAGTGTGTATGAGATGATTATGAGCATGAGTAAAGGTTTAGGGGAGACCTTATTTATAGCGTCAAGTATGGGCCTTGGGCCTTTGTATGTTAATTAATCCGTTGATAAGATAACAGATAATATCAGACAATTATGTAATTTGAATAAGAGATAATGTGTTCCTTTTAGATATGCTATTACTTGTAGATAAGTAACAGCTTGTAGATAATCCCTTGGAGATAGTTGGCAATATTCTAGGAGATAAAGTGGTTACACTTATTTGAATAATTGTAACAGATAAGCTGTTGTTGACCAGACAGACCAGGCGGTATAGGGTTGAAGTTTGCGCTCCAGTAGCAAGGTTGACATGAAGGACGAACAAGCGTGTTGTCACTGTAGCAGGGTCGACATTGAGAACAGAGATGTGCACCGCTACTATAGCAGGGTTGACACGGAGGGCGGACATGTGTGCAGTGACTGATGGAGTGCTTTTAGTTAAATATTTTTCTATCCTTCTTAGCTTATTTGACCGCTCTTGGACCTTTATTTTCCTATTCTAATTTAGTTTTTGTCTTAGGCAAGTAAGTGGGCTTAATTGCTAATTGTAGCATATTTTCGGATTTTTGCTCACTTAACGTATCTGACTTATGCAGGGCCTATAGAGTGCTATGGAACTCCGAATAGAGCGTTCTAGGAGTCCTGGAAAGATAATGAAAAGACCTACAAGTTTGCTAGGAAATAGCCCAAGGCCAATTCTGTCATTTGGAGGGTCATTTTAAGCTTCGAAGTTAGCACTTCTGCACTTGTAATTTTGGGATGCGAATTTGAATCTTACGGTTGTAAATAGTAAATAATTAGAATTGATGGGTTTTGTTGATGGCCCATTCTCTTCTTCAGACTTAGTCACTACATATTAGTGACATTGGACAGATTTTGATACACAATTTCATTTAATAAAAACAGTTTTACATTTCCTTCTTTTAAGTTTTTAGGATCAAAACCCTTGCTCTCATTTTCTCTCAATTGTTCTTGCTTGTTCTTCATTGTTCTTCATTTTCGTTTTTCTGTTCTTCCATTTTCGTGCAATAATTCCATGGGGCTTTCACTGATGATGATCATGGAAGTCTAAATCCTCAATCAATCAAAGGATCCAACCCAAGCACAAGGAGAATTTGAGTTCTGGTTTGGTATTTCGAATTCTATTTGAATGTTCATCTTCTTCTTCAATTGCTATTCTGTTTTCATGATTATGAATGCGTTTTAGGATTGAACATTGATTAGGTTATGGATTCATTTCCTAATTTCGAATATCAATCATAGATTAATTGGATGATATTTCAGTTAGGGTTGTGGTTTCAATCAATTTAGGGGTTAAGTCGATTGAGTTGCTTCTAATGAGATTGAATGAACTTTCATAATAGAATAAATTTCTGAGAACAATGATGATTCGAATTGCTTGGTGAGGTGAATTGGATTGATGCTTTAATTCTGTTTTACATTACTTCTTTTGAATTCTGTTAGTTTCTGTGTTGCTCTTTAATTTTAGTTTACGTTTTTGCAAGTTTTACTTATGTACATAAACTGTTCGATAAAATTCCCCCTTACTATTATTAGTGAATTGAAGCTAGAACCATATTGATTGTGTCTCTGAGTCGACCTAGGTTAATCCTATGCTACAGAATTAACGTAGTTAAATTGTTTTGGTGCGTGTCGACAACGTAATATCAGTGACCCCACAGTAATGGTCACGTGTAATTTTACCAATTTGTAAAGTACATAAGCTCCCAACCTCTTAGCCAGCTTGCAGGCGAAAAAGATGAATGAGTGTTGATGAAGAATGTTTAGTGTCAAGGTTAATGTTCTTGATAAGTAAGAGAATGGTGAGCTCAAGAAGCCCCCCAAAGAGTGGACGAGTAAATAATGAGAAAAAAAATATAGGAGAAAATAAAAACTTCATTAATTAAAAGGGGAGGACAGTACATTGTGTTGGATATAGGGGGAGCATTGTGAAGAATGGAAGAATTTGATTCAAGTTTGGTTTTGAGATTTCAACATGCTTGGATGCTTTGAAGAAATGATTGATTCAAGTGTAAGAGAAAGTTTAATCTGGTGATCCATGATTGTGCATTCATTCATTCATTCATTTAACTAAATGTTTTTGAAAGAAATTAACAAAGTTTTCATAAAGTGATTAAGGTTTTAATCTAAGTGAAAAGTTTTTGCAAAATGCTAAGTTTCATTGGATTAATCAATTGCTTAAGGTAATAATCGGTTAGAATGTTCTTTATTCAATCTGGAAAATATTTGATGAACATTGTAATCGATTACCTATCGGGATAATCGATTATTTGACCTTTGTTTTTGACAAAATAGCTTTGTTAATGAAATTAATTGATTACTTAAGGATCGTAATCGATTACATTGTACGCTATGTTTTTAAGCCTTTCTGTGATAATTGATTACCACAGATTGTAATCCATTACTTAGGCTTTATATGGAAAATCACTTTGCTGTCTTAATCGATTACCAAATATTGTAATCGATTACACACTTAATTTGAAAATATATGTTTTCTGCTTTAATCGATTACAAAACCATTTAATCGATTACTGATGTGTTGCAAACACATCTTAGTTTTAGGCTAGTTTTAGATTATAATTTAGATAAATAAGTTAGGAATTAGAATAAAATTAGTTAGTTTATTATTATATTTAATTTAATCTCATTTCATCACCATTTGTGCATTTTAGGGCTTAAAGGAGGAGAATTAAAGCCAAAGGAGGGAGAAAAGCAAATCTGAAGTCCCG
>PYAF01002024.1:80769-101431 GCA_007407185.1 Glycine tomentella | reverse complement strand
TGGAGTACTAAAGTGATATAGTTTGTTAAAATAAATACCTTGAGTATGTTTGTTATGATATTAGAATTATGTTGAAACTATGTTTATTATGCTGGACAATATAAAGATTAATATTAAATAAAGCTTTCTTTAAAGTATTTTATGAAATAAAGTTGCCTACCAAATGTTTGATAAAATGCTTCAAAGAGACAAAAATGGTTTAAAGTGTTGTTTTGATTAAATAAATAGTTGGAATATTTGTGTTGTGAGTATGTTATGAAGCTTTATGAGAAAGATTGTGTAAGGGTTGTTTGTTTGAATAAGTGTTTAAGTTTTGATATATTATGATTTGTCTTGAGAAATTTATGAAGTTGAATTATGGTTGAATGCTTGAGTACTTTTATAAGGTGATATGTGATTGTTGAAAGAAGTGTTTCTATAAAATTTGATAAAGTTCACGTGTTGCTTGGTGTCTTATGAATCTACGTGAATTTTAAGTGGTTTTATGATTTTGATGATGAGAAATGAGTTGAGATGTGTACTATGTTGATGATGAAAAGTGATGAGAAACGATGTGATGAGATGAAATGAGTTGTTGTAAATGAAACCATCTCGTGGGTATCATAAAAAGTTGTATGTCAGTTGGTTATCAGAATGAAACTCGTGCGTTCAGATGAACTGTTCCTGAGCTCGGGGGTGCTCTTGCAGTACGGAATCACTAAGCATGAAAGTGTTTATGTAAGTGAGAACCTAGAAAACACTAGGGTACCCTGACTAATCGGATAAATTCTGGTAGGCCACTAACATGGGACTTGATATTACATGTTGATGAGTTTCATAGAGTTGTCATGTGCATATGCTCGGCGGGGTTAATCCGTGATGTTGACCTCAAAAGGAGGTTTGTCAGATAGCTAAACTGAGTCCATGCGTTCAGAGGAGTCTGAGCTAGGGGGTAGTTGAGACGGTGAGGACGACACCACCATGATGATCACATAGGTGGAGATGACATTCCTACGCGCCACTGGGCTACCCTGACTTAATGGATAAGTTCGTTCCACTAAGGTGAGGGTGGGGCTATCCTGACTATGGCCATGTGATGAGAATTTGAGAGATTCATGCATCATATAAAGAAGATGAGCATGCATTATTTGATGAGTATGTTGTATATCTGTGTGTTGTATAGATGGTATGATTTGAACTGTGTGCTGTGTAGATGGTGTGATTTGAATAAGGTGTGGATCATGCATGTCTCTTATTTTATAAATGATATTATGACCATGTGTATATATATATATATATATATATATATATATTCTTTATATATGTTTTATTCAAACTGTGGTTGTCATAAACTTACCCTATTTTTGTGTCTGTGGTTGACACCTGTGATGACCCCAATTTATTTGGGCGAACAGAGAAACAGTGAAGCATAAGCTGTGGATGATATTGAAGAAGGTGTGATGAGGAAGCTTGATGGATTGTATTCTGTGTTTTGTGTTTATTTTGGGGATGTGTAATTGGTATTAAACTTTAGACCGTCTGTATATTATTTTGGACGTATATTTGGGACTGTATTGTGGACTGTATTATTATTCTTTGGACTTCGAAACGAACATTTGGCGATAAGGAACTTGTTCACAATATTGACGGTTAATACTTTAAGTAAGAAGAAAAGAATTTTCTGTAAAATTTCTAACTAAGGGAATTTTAAAGTAAATGGAAAAGAATTTTTACTATAAATAAATAAAATACAAGATAGTAAAAAGAGGCGTTACAATGTGCACCTTCGTAAACCGCATCACGGCGTCCACATCCGGAAGTACCTCACCCCAATGCGCAAAATGTCTATCAAAGAAAGACAAGCGCAAAATCCTCCTTTAAGCTCGGCGTCTGGCTGAGGTTCATGACCAAAAACATCGTCAATGACAGTCGACCATTCATCTAAGGTGGCTCTTGTCATCATATTGCCATCAGTGGGCAATCCTAAAATACAGCCATGTCTTCCAACGTGATGGTTATCTCTCCATGTGTCATATGGAACGTATGAGTCTCTGGTCTCCATCGCTCAACCAGAGCACTAAGAAGCGCAGGATCGGTCTAAACAAAAATTACCAATAATCAATTCATATGTATAATTATAAAAAAAATTATGGAATTAATTCCTACTTGCATACCTAACATATCAGCAACGGTGTCAGGTATATCATCGTGATGTGGCCCCCCGTGACTTTACCACGTCAAGTCTTCAAGACTCGAGGTCTCTCCCCGTTCCACACAGCCTGTAAAACGTGGGTGCACTGAGTACGCCTCCGCAAAACGCCCCATTTATACGGGGCAAGGATAACATGAGTCGTCGGATCTCTAGGCTCACCCTCATGATCAGATCTAGAGCACGAAGAATCAGTCGAAGATGAATCAGCCATCTAATGACTATCTTAATATAAATAAATGAAAATTTAAATTAAAAAAACAACATCTTCGATTTACAAAACATTAAAAAAATGTATCCTATCAAATAAATTAAACCTAATGTATGTCGCAAACAATCCTAAACCCTAAACCCTAAACCCTAAACCAAACAGCCTAAACACGAAAACATAAACCCTAAACCAAACAGCCTAAACACTAAAACATAAACCAAACACCCTAACCACTAAAACATAAACCCTAAACCAAAAATCAAACACCCTAAACACTAAACCATAAACCAAACACCCTAACCACTAAAACATAAACCCTAAACCCAAAATCAAACACCCTAAATGCTAAACCATAAACCAAACACCCTAAACACTAAAACATAAACCATAAACCATAAACCTAACACCCTAAACACTATAACATAAATCCTAAACCAAACACCCCAAAACCAAACACCCTAAACACTAAACCAAACACCCTCAACACTGAACACTAAACCATAAGCCAAACACCATAAACCCTACCACACACCCTAAACCCTAAACCAAACACTATAAACCATAAACCCTACACCACAAACCCTAAACCCTAACAATTTTCTATGAACCTAAAATATTCGCCGCTAAAATTACCTACGTCGCCAACAATTTCATATGGCCCTAACAATTTTCTAATTCAATAATATAACACATTAAATAATATGCAAAATTATTAAGTTTACTTACTTGTTGGTAGAGTTTTGTTGCAAAAATAATCCACTCAAACTCTAGAGAGAAGGATAAAAAACTTTTAGAGAGAAGGTGGAATAGTAACATATGGTAAAAAGTAAATTTTTTTGGCATATATAGGCTAAAACATGCCCAAATTGGACGTGTTTGACAACCCCATTTTGGTAAATATTTTTGAAACAGCACCAAATTTGTAATTATTTATTAAAAAGCATTATTTTAACTTTTTATGCCAATAATAACATTATAAACATTAGAGATATTCAAATATAGCACCAGAACTAAGGGAAAATGTACAAGTATCATAGCCTTGTTAGGCCGAGATATCATATAAGTCTGTATTATACTTATTCTATATTGTTATTGTTGGTCTCAGAAGCATAAAATAATAACATTATAAACATTAGATGTATTCAAATATAGCACCAAAACGAAGGGAAAATGTACAAGTATCATAGCCTTGTTAGTCTGAGATATCATATAAGTCTGTATTATTTTTATTATATATTGTTATTGTCGGTCTCAGATGAACTCAAGAAGGGGGGTTGAATTGAGTTTATAAAATTTAACAATTTAATTCTTACAAAATCCCAAAAATATATTGTAAAGAAGACAAAATACATGGAATTTTAACGGAATAAAAACTCCTAGGCTCAATAGGAGAAAACAACACGACTCCAACTGGATCACTCGATCCAATTGAATAATGAACACTTCACTATTTAAAGAGCCAATATTCAGTACAAATACATAACATATTCTATCCTTATACAAGTCAATCGCAAACCTAACTTTAAATTTGTATGACTATTTCCCAAATCTTGTTCCTCCACAATGTTTCTCACTCAATTGTTTATTTAACTCTAAACCGGATTTTTATACTCAATTGTTGATTTAACTCTAAACCAGAATTTTACCAAACCTAACTCTAGATTTGTATGAAATCTTGTTCCTCCACAAAGTTTCTCACTCAATTGCCGATTTAACTCTAAACCAAACTTTTACACTCAATTGTTGAGTTAACTATAAACCAGACTTTTACCAAACCTAACTCTAGATTTGTATGAAACCTTGTTCCTACACAAAGTTTCTCACTCAATTGCTAATTTAACTCTAAATCAGACTTTTCCCAAACCTAACTCTAGATTTGTATGAAACCTTGTTCCTCCACAAAGTTTCTCACTCAATTGTTGATTTAACTCTAAACCAGACTTCTATCAAATATTTCAAAGTTACCTTTAAAGATTCTAAGTCTAAGCAGAAGACATAATATAAACTTGTGGGCAAATTCTCAAAAGATATCTATAACACAGACTGCCAATATAACTCAAGGAGAATTCACACTTTTCTTTTGACCCATGATACTTTATTTATATAGAGATATGGATAAGCGCGTTTTTTATTTTCTAATCTTTGTTTCTATTAGTTTTTGACATGTCTATATCACACTTCCCCTTTTGGCACCATCAAAAAGAGAGGATGAGAAAAAGATAAGGAGAAGTGGATGAAAGAAAACCTGAAATATGAGAGACTTAGAACAACATCCAGCAGCATAGTAACCATCCAATTCACTCCTGTATGCACACATCACTCAGTGTTTGTCTCTTTTAGAGGTTTTAAGCTTGTACTTCTTGACTGTTCTCCACTGATTTAAGGAATCTAACTCCATGATCAAATCAAGTCTATAGGACTTTTGTAAGCTGGTAAAGTTTAGGGATGGAAAGAGATAGTAATTTTAAAAAGTGAATTAGAAAAAAAAAATGTACTGCTCAACTGCTCTTGAACTAGGAGTCTTGACGTTTTGTTTCCCCTGACTTTGTGTTCCCCCTGTTTAGATGCATAAGACTCTCGGTCAAGCTTTAGTGTGTGGCCTTTCTATAATAATAATTTCTTTTTTTTTAATGTATTGTTGGCCTTGTTTCAGAAGTGTACACTTGTTGTCTTTTCATTTGATACCAATTGTTGTCTTTGTGCAAAACTTTGGGAGTGATTATGGGGTAATGTTCAACATATTTTCTTTTGATATTCCTAGAAACTTTGTCTTGGTAGGGCAGTTGTTTTAGCAGTTTTAGGCTCAATAGGGGTGACTAGGGATATAAAAGTGTCAAGTGGGCTATATAAGGCTCTAGCTAAGAGAAACATCGCCTATTTCATCCTTGTTAGTTTCATAGAGTCGTCTTCTCTTATTTGGAGCCTCAATCTTCAATGGCACAAGTTCTTGATTCTCCACCTCACCTGTAAAATGTTAAATCCTCACCAAATTTGGAACCAGTTATTGTACTCAAGGACAATTGTGCTTAATAAACAATAGAGGAGATGGAAGTTAAAAGAAATAGGAAAAGGTGAATGAATGAAAAGAGGAGACGAAGAGAAGTTAGTTAATTAGTGAACTTGAGAACTCATGTATGCATATAAATTAAGCCAAGTTCCAGTCTCAGTTTTTCAAACATGTCCCTGCTCAGTTGCTTAGTGAAGATGTCTGTAATCTGCTGCTCAGTTTGACAGAATTTCAATTGAATTTGACTTATGTCTGCATAATCTCGAAGGAAGTGATGTCTTATTTGAATGTGTTTAGTCCTGGAGTGTAGCATGGGATCTTTTGAGATACTGATGCACTTGTGTTGTCACAAAAGATTGGAATGCATCCTGTGTCTGAGAGTTCTTCACTTACTCTGTCACCAGTGGCCATAGGTGTATGATGAGGCTTGGCAGATTTCATTCCAAACTTCTTAAGAAGTTCTTTAATATAATTTTGCTGATGTATCATTATCCCAGATTCCATTTTGATTACTTGCAACCTCAAAAAGAAGATCAGATCACCTATAAGACTCATCTCAAATTCTTTGCTCATGTTGTCAACAAACCATTTGCACAAAAATTCATTAGTGGATCCAAAAATAATATCGTCAACATATATTTGTACAATTAATAGATCCTTACCTTTAAATTTTAAAAAAAATATTTTTATCTATGTTACCTCTTTGTTATAGACTCTGTATGCTTTACTCTTGGAGGAGTAACCCAAGAACAATCCTTCATCACTCATTGTATCAAATTTCCCTAAGTTGTCCTTCCCATTATTGTGGATAAAACACTTGCATCCAAAAGTCCTTAGATGCACTATGGTGGGCTTTCTTCCTTTGAACAGTTCTTAAGGGGTCTTCTTTATCATAGATCTGATCATGGTCCTATTTATGATGTAGCAAGTTGTGTTTAAAGCTTCTGCCCAGAAGTTCCTAGGTAGACCACTTGCAATCAACATGGTTCTGGTCATGTCCTCCAAGGTCCTGTTCTTTCTCTCCACTACTCCATTTTGCTGTGTAGTCCTTGGTGATGAAAATTCATAATCAATTCCTTTTTCTGCTTTCCTTGAGTGTAAGCATCACAAAGCTTAATGTTCTGAAATTTGAGAGTGGGCAGACCAGAAACTAGTCCTTGTGAATGCAACTTCTTGATCACTCCAAGGCTTGCATGTCCTAATCTTTTGTGCCAAAGAAGGGTATCATTTTGTATGACACTTACCAACTCCCAAGATCTCACCTTGGTTATTATCTTCGAAAGTCACACATCCATTCTTGAAGGGGTTGAGAGTGAGGAATCTAGATTTGTCTCCTGTCATGTGCCTGGAACAACCACTGTTTAAGTACCAAGTGTTGTTCCCCCTCACTTTAACCTCCAAAAGGAAATCATTGGTTAGTTTTGGGAACCCAGACTTGCTTGGGTCCCTTTTTCTTAGCATATGTAGAATTGTGCTATCTTTTCTTTGTTGGTTTATTCATAGAATAATGAGAATGATGTGCATAGTGTTCATTTTTTTAATGCATTTATTATGCGTATGCAATCTTATTTTAGGTGTCCACCCTTCCCACAAAGCATGCAAACTCTACTTTCATATAGATCAACATGTTTCTTTCTAGAATCCCATGCCTTGTAACCTAGTCCATGCTTAGACTGAGTGTATGCCATATTAATCCAAGTATCTTCCCAAGGTCTAACTTGCTTTTTGTTTGAACTGCTAAGTAGGTCAACTAGTTTGCTTCTAAGTGATGACTACCAAGAATTGAATGCTTGGGTTGGATCGTTTCTGGATTGCAAACTTCAAGACTCCATGAAATTGTGGTTTGAAACTTTAATTGAAAAATGGAGAAGATTAAGAAATGATGATGAAGACACCACAATTCGTAATGAAGCCATAAGTCGGACGAGGATTCGCCACAACGGAAAGCTTCCTTGATAAGAATCGATTTTCTTTCAATCAAGAACCAACAAGAGGCTAAGTTCTCAATTCGAGCAAATGTTAATTTCATTTTCAAAATTGTCAAAAAAAATAGAATAGTTTGAGTACTTATATAGCTAGGCCTCTAATGATCACCTAAAAACGTAAGTTTAGGCCTATTTTGGGTAATATTAAAGCCCATTACAAAAATAATCAAAATTATGAAAGTCCTTGCAGAGGTGGCGCGCTGAACAAGCAGAAAGGGCGCGCTAGCCTAAAATCTCTCGATCACGAATTGGGCTGAGCGAGCCAGAGGCACGCGAAGTCTAAAAGCTCTTGATCTCGAATTGGGCTAAGCGACAAGCGCATTGTGCGAGCCACGACGTCACGCTGAGCTAGCAATGCGCATTGAGCCCAAAAACTTTTATGCCAAGGAATTGGGAGGAATTAGGCTGAGCGATACAGGTGTGCTGAGTGAGCAACGCGCGCTAAGTGAGCTCGCGTATAATCTTCAAGGTGCTCCAATTAAGTTCCTTGTGTCTTTCTTCATTCTTGCCCTTGTTAACTAGTCCAACAATGATTCTCTTCATCATCTCTTTTTGAAGAAGCTTGGCTTTGGACCTTGTCATTGGACCCTTTTAATTCATGGAGTGCTTCTAGAACTTCATGATCCTTGGATAGTCCTCTATCATCCCTTCCTTCTTGAAAAGAATCTATCCTCAGATTTGCATTCAAAACACCTACATCACAAGAAGAAAGATCAGTGACATTAAAACTATACTCACTCCATACTCACATGGCAAGTCAATCTTGTAGGCATTTTCATTAATCCTCTCAAGGTCCTTGAAAGGTCCATCACCCCTAGGTTGGAGTTTAGATTTCCTTTGGAAAAGAAACCTATCCTTCCTTAAATGTATCAAAACCCAATCTCCGGGTTGAAATACCATGACCTTTTTGCCCTTGTTGGCGTGTCATGCATATTGCTCCATCTTCTTCTCGATTTGATTACGTACCCTTTCATGAAGATCCCTAACAAAAGTGGCTCTAGAAAGCCCATCCTTACTCAAAATAGAAGAATCATTAGGAAAGAGAATTAGATCAAGAGGAGATAAAGGGTTAAAACCATAAACAACCTCAAAAGGAGAAAAAGAAGTGGTAGAGTTGGTTACCCTATTATAAGCAAATTGAACATGGGGTAACCATTCTTCCAAAGTTTTCATATTACCTTTGATGAAGTACCGTAGGAGTTGTGATAGTGTTCTATTTACTACCTCAGTTTGCCCATCGGTTTGAGGATGACACGTGGTGGAGAAAAAAAGCTTGGTTCCAAGTTTTCCCCACAAGGTTTTCCCAAAATGACTCAAAAACTTGGAATCCCTATCCGACACATGACAAGCATCATCAACTTTGTGACATGGAATAAAATGTGTCATCTTGAAAAATCTATCAACAACCACAAAAATAGAATTCTTGCCTCTCTTGGACCTTGGAAGACCAAGTACAAAATCCATGGAAATATCGGTCCAAGGTGAGGTAGGAATTGGCAATGGAGTATATAAATCATGATGCATGACTTTGGACTTGGCCTTATGACACAATATAATTAGAACAAAATTTAATGACATCATGTTTCATTTTAGGCCAAAAGAAAGGTTCATGCAAAATATTTAAAGTCTTTTCGACTCCAAAGTGTCCCATTAACCCCCCCCCCCCCTTTATGAACTTTACAAATCATGAGTTCACACAAAGAACTCTGAGGCAAACACAATCTTTTATTTTTAAACAAGTGTCCGTCGTGCCTAAAGAACCCTTGGTGAGACCCTTTTCACACAACTCAAACAATTTAGAGAAGTCATGGTCTTGAGCATACAAGTCCTTTATGTGATCAAATCCAAACATCTTGGTTTCAAGCATGGAGATTAAAGTATATCTCCTTGAAAGTGCATCGGCCGCAACATTAGCCTTACCTTGCTTGTGTTTAATCACATAAGGAAATTGTTCCAAGAACTCTACCCATTTGGCATGCCTCTTGTTAAGCTTTCCTTGGTTTTTCAAATGTTTGAGTGACTCATGGTCACTATGAATCACAAACACCTTAGGAAGGAGATAGTGTTGCCAAGTTTGCAAAGCTCTAATAAGTGCATAGATTTCCTTGTCATAGGTGAAATAATTCAAAATAGAACCCTTAAGTTTTTCACTAAAATAAGCAATTGGGTGACCTTCTTGTAACAAAACAGCACCTATGCCAACATTGGATGCATCACATTTAATTTCAAAATATTTGTCAACTTTGCCTTCCATTCATTGAAGACATTCTCTTGTTCACTCTCCCACTTATACCACAATTTTCTTAATAATGTCATTCAAAGGAGATGCTATGGTGCTAAACTCTTTGACAAATCTCCTATAAAAACTAGCCAACCCACGAAAACTCCTCACATCACTCACATTTTTGGATGTGGGTCAATCTCTAATAGCCTTAATTTTCTTATCGTTCACATGAACTCCCTTAGCACTCACAACAAAACCTAAAAACACTACTTGATTGGTGCAAAATGTGCATTTATCCCTATTAGCAAAGAAGTTTTCATGTCTAAGCACTTCCAAGACACTCTTAACATGGTAAAAGTGGTCATCCATTGTTAAATTATAAATCAAGATATCATCAAAGTAAACAACAAAAAATTTGCCAATAAAGTGTCCCAAAATATGGTTCATGAGTCGCATGAAAGTGCTTGGTGCATTGGTTAAGTCAAAAGGCATGACCAACCACTCATAAAGTCCAAACTTAGTTTTGAAAGCAGTTTTCCATTCATCACCTTCTCTCATTCTAATTTGATGATAACCACTTTTCAAATCTATTTTGGAGAAAACACAAGAACCATGAAGTTCATCCAACATATCATCAAGTCTAGGGATAGGATGTCTATACTTCACGGTGATGTTGTTGATGGGTCTACAATCCACGCACATCCTCCATTTGCCATCTTTCTTGGGAACTAGGATGACCAGCATTGCACATGGGTTCAAGCTTTCCTTCATCCATCCTTTTTACATCAACCCTTCAACTTGCTTGTGAATCTCCTTGGTTTCTTCCAAATTACTCCTATAGGCAGCCCTATTAGGAAGTGAATCTCCCGAAACAAGATCAATTTGATGCTAAATTCCTCTTAAAGGAGGCAAGCCATGGGGTATGTCTTATGGAAAGACATCCTGAAACTCCTTTAAAAGTGTATCAAAACCTTGAGGCAACTCAAGGGCACTAGAAGACAAGCACATATAATTGGGAATGAGTAAATACATTTGTTGTCTAGATAGCATCAATCTTTTAACCTCCTTAAGTTTGATAAACAAACTTTCTTTTATTTCTATTTTTTCCACTCTTTTTATCTCTCTTCTTTTGTTATCTCTTTTCACTCTTTTTGCCATCTTTTTCTTTTTGGCTTTTCTCTCTCAAAGGACTCTTTTCTTCTTTGATTTTCTTTTCTTTTCTCTTTTCAATCTCATTTTTATTTGATCCTCACACACCTCACTTGGAAACAAAGGTAAGAGTACTACCTTTTTACCTTTATGAAGGAAAGGGTATCGTTTGGTAACCCCATTGTGTACCACATCTCTATCATATTGCCAAGGTCTACCAAGCACCACATGGCCGACTTCCATGGGAACCATATCACAAAGCACCTCATCCACATATTTGCCAATGGAGAATATAAGCAGCACTTGCTTATCCACCACCAACTCACCATTGTCACTCAACCATTGCAATTTATAAGGTTTAGGGTGAGGGAAAGTTTTTAAACCAAGCATCTCCACTAATCTAGTGCTTGCAACATTGGTGAACCTTCCTCCATCAATGAATAGAGAACAAACCTTTCCACTCACCAAGCATCTAGAATGGAAAATGTTCTCTCTTTATGTATCATCTCTATCTTTGTACAAGCTTCCTATGAGGCGTCTTACCATTAAAAGATCTTCCTCTTCCAGTTTAAGAAAACAATCATCCTCGCCTTCACTAGAGGATCTATGAAAACTCCTAGATGATTCACTATCCACCTCTCTATTTTCCATTACAATCATGGTCCTTTTGTTTGGACATTGGGATGCAATATGACCCTTACCCAAACATTTAAAACATTTAATTAAACTCGATTTATTGGAAGGAGTTTGAGTAGGAGAAGTAGTATTACCTCTTGAAGACTTTCTTTCAACATGTTGGGAAGAAGAACCCTCCTTCTTGGAAGTGTCCTTATCCTTCCAAGAAGAATGACCATATGAAGACTTCTTGTAGACTTGTTTTCTCTTCAATTGTTGCTCCACTTTCATAGCCCTATGTATAGGCTCATCCATGGTGTTGTAGGTTTGAAGCTCTACAACATCTTGAATGTCCCTATTCAAGCCATTCAAAAATCTAGCCATTGTAGGCTTATTAGTCTCCTCAATGTTTGCTCTTACCAAAGAAATCTCCATCTCCTTGTAATAGTCATCAACACATCTACTCCCTTGATAGAGCCTTTGTAATTTGTTATGCAAATCCCTTATATATTGAGGTGGGACAAATCTCTCCCTCATGATTCCTTTCATTATCAACCATATTTTCGGTCGATGTCTCCTCAATCTTCCTCTTTCCATTTGCACTTGAGTCCACCAAGCCATGGAATACCCTTCAAATTCTAAGCTAGCCAACTTCATTTTCTTTTCTTCACTAAAATTGTGACAATTGGAAACTTGGTCGACTTTGATCTCCCAATCAATGTAAGCCTTTGAGTCATTAGTACCTAGGAACTTGGGAAGTTTGAATTTCACATATTCCATTCCATCCTTATTCCTCTTATGCCTATGCATTCTACCATCTTCACAGCCATCATCACTCCCTTGAGAAGAATGAGGTAACCTATGATGCCTCATTCTCTCCATGTCCTCTATTCTTCCATTCAACTCTTGAGTACTTCTTTGTATCTCATCAAAACGTTCTCCCATCCTCCTTTCAACATTTATTTGCAACCTATCCATTTACTTAGCCAATGAAGTAATTAGCATAGCGGTTCTAGGTGAAGGTGGATCACTATCACTATCAGACACCATTGCTACAAGAAAAAGGTTAGTAAAACAAAACAATAATGTCCCTTACCACTCACTAAGTGTTTACACTCTTCAACACTCATGTTTCACACTTGCAAGACTGTTTCTATAAGGTTCACTCTTGTCTTTATCCGCTCCTTAACTCTTCTTCAACTCTTGAAATCAACCAAAGATTCCAATTCAATGAATCCAAAGTGAAAGATGAAACAAATCCAAACTCAACTTAAGAGCTCAATGAAGCGAGAAAACTCTAAGACAAAACCTTGCAAATTTAGAAGACAAGCAATAAAAAGCTCAACAAGAAAAGCACAACTCAAAAGGAAAGTCAAAGAAAGACAACGATGAAGATATAAAAAAAAATTCGCCTAAATACAAACCACTGTAATTATGCAAAAAGATAGTGCTATTAAACAACAATAAACACACACTAAGAGAGAGGGCTTTTAAAATAAAATTTTGGCTATCAACTTTTTTATACTTGGGTCTTTATTTTTTTATATTTTCATTTTGACCCCAATATACATTTTAATAATTGCCTTTGCTCCTTCGTATTTTCTCTTTTAGGACCAAAAACTTTTGATATTTGCACAAATGCTCCAAAACTCTCTAGACATAATTTTTTAATCAAACTCAAAAAATTTCCAGCAATGCTATGAGTTTCATGAAGAACACGAAGAACATGAAGAACAACCTATATTCAAAACAACTCTGAATTCAACAAAATGATAGGTGAATTGAAGGCAATTGCAAGCTAAACTCAAAAATCACGCAAGGAACACACAAAGAACAACAAACAAGCAAGAATCATGATTTTTCAATTTTCATTTTTTGGAAAAAAAATGCAAATAACATAGATAGAAATCTTTACGAAATGCTTTCCGAATTCAAGCTCTGATTACCACATGATGACTACCAAGACATGAATGCTTTGGTTGGGTCATTTCCGGATTGCAAACTTCTAGACACCATGAAATTGTGGTTTAAAACTTAAATTGAAAAATGGAGAAGATTAAGAAATGACGGTGAACGCGCCACGGTCCTAATGGAGCGATAAGTCGGAGGAGGCTTCGTCACCAAGGAAAGCTTCCTTGATAAGAATCGATTTGGTTTCAATCAAGAACCAACAAGAGGCTAAGCTCTCAATTCAAGCAAATGCTTAAATAGCATAGTCTAAGTACTTTTATAGTTAAACCTATAATGATAACCTAAAAAGGTAAGTTTAGGCCTATTTTAGGTAATATTAAAGCCCATTACAAAAATAATCAAAATTATGAAAGTCCTTCCAGAGGTGGCGCGCTGAGCAAGCAGAAAGGGCACACTGAGCAAGCAGAGGCGCGCTAAGCCTAAAAGCTCTCGATCACGAACTTTGCTGAGCATAACAGGCACGCTGAGCAAGCCAGGAAGTTGCGCTGAGTGAGCAATGCACATTGAGCCCAAAAACCTCTCTACCAAGGAATTGGGCTGAGCGAGACAGGTGCGCTGAGCGAGCCAAGGCATCGTGCTGAGCGAGCAACGCACACTAAGCGAGCTCACCTATAATCTTCAAGGTGCTCAAGCTCGTTGTGTCTTCCTTCATTCTTGCCCTTGTTAACTAGTCCAACCATGAAGTAGCTTAGCTTTGGACCTTGTCATTGGACCTTCAATTCATTATGTGCGTCTAGAACTTCATGATCCTTGGATAGTCCTCTGTCACTAAGGATGTCATTCTCCTTATTCAAGTTCCTTATTTTTTTTCTTGTAGTAGTTCTACCTTAGGACTCTTTTCAGCCAGCTCCTTTAATTTTTTTTTTAGATCTCAAGAAAGCCATGCACCTATGTATATCTTCATTTTCTACTTCTAAATCCTGAATGTTTCTAACCAAATCATTATTTATTTTGGTTATGGTCATGAGTTTTAATCTTAGACTTCCATAATCATCAAGCAACTTCTTGCTCTTTTCTCTTAATGCATCACTGATGGAGTGCTTTTAGTTAAATATTTTTCTTTCCTTCTTAGCTTAATTGACTTCTCTTGGAATTTTATTTTCCCATTCTAATTCAGTCTTTGGCTTAGGCAAGTAAGTGGGCTTAATTGCTAATTGTAGCGTATTTCAAATTTTATGCTCACTTGACCTATCTGCCTTGTATAGGACCTATAGAGTGCTACAGAACTCTGAATGGAGCTTTCTAGGAGTCCCTGCAAAGATAACAAAAAGATATACAAGTTTTCTAGAAATAGACCGAGGCCAATTCTATCATTTGGAGGGTCATTTTAAGCTTCAAAGTTAGCATCTCTGCACTTGTAATTTTGGGCTACGAATTGGACTTTTAGTGGTGTAAATAGTAAATAATTAGAATTGTTGGATTTGTTTATGGCCCATTATATTTTCAAAACTTAGTCACTATTATTAGTGACATTATGACTCAACTTGGCTGAAGTGTCACCAAACTATTTTTGAGCACTCAACATATCATTCAAATCACATTTTCCTTTGTTGAGTTTTTCCAAGATATCAATCAACTCATTGTTCTTTGAAACAATCTGCATATATTTTTCTTCTTGATTAAGTCTATACTCATCAAAAAAATTTTGCAGCTTTTCATATTTGTCAATAGTTGTAGAGGAAGAGGTGCAAACACAACCACTTGTTTTATTACTTGAAGTAAGTTTTTCATTTTCTTCCTTCAAGTTACAAACTTCAGTTTGTAATTCCATTATTTTTGCAAGATGATCCTCAATATTTTTCTTAAGCTTATTGTTGGATTTAGCAAGCTTTTTAGCCTCTTTATGCATCTCTTGAAAAGCAAAAATAGCTTGATCAAGTTCAAAAGTTTCCTCATCTTCTTCTTCTAAGAGATCATCATTCTCTTCATTGACAATTGAAGTAGGGACATGTTAGCGTCCTCTAATTCAGTGGAGGATTCAGAAGTTGTAGAATCATTGTCCTCCCAAGCAATATAGGCTCTTGTTGGCTTTGCTTCTCTCTTGCCTTTGTTGTCACTTTGTTGTTTCTTCAAGTA
Source organism: Glycine tomentella (assembly GCA_007407185.1). Classification (NCBI taxonomy): domain Eukaryota; kingdom Viridiplantae; phylum Streptophyta; class Magnoliopsida; order Fabales; family Fabaceae; genus Glycine; species Glycine tomentella. The sequence continues at coordinate 86,005 of PYAF01002024.1, read as the reverse complement.
GATTGAACATTCTGACTTTATGTGGCCAGGTTTGCCACATTCAAAGCATGTGAAGTTGTTGTCAACCTTCTTGATGTTGCTAGTGTTGTTGTTTGCTCTTGTTATTTCTTGTGAATCTTTTCCCTTATTCTTCTTTAGAAACTTTATGAACTTTTTCACAATTAAGTTCATGTTTTCTTCATCTTCCTCATCACTTGAGTTTTCTTCTTTTTCCACCTTAGGTGTTGCAGCCTTTAGTGCAATTCCCTTACCTTTTCTATCTGCATCTTCACCAAAGGTTAGTTGAGATAATTCTAGTTCATACTCAAGTAACTTACCAAAGAGAGCAGCCATGGTCATTTGTGAAAGATCTTTGGATTCTTTGATAGTTGTCACTTTTGGTTGCCATGCTCTAGTGAGACACTTCAAGATTTTGATGTTCAATTCCTCAACATCAAATGTCTTTCCAAGTCCCAAAAGATGATTCACTATGTGTGTGAATCTTGTTTGGAGTTGAGAAATGCTTTCATTTTGGTTCATTTTGAACATCTCATATTTATGTATCAAGGAGTGCTTTCTTGATCTCCTTACTTCTTCAGTTCCTTCATGGGTAATCTCTAGCATTTCCCACATCTCCTTGGCACTGGTACATCTAACTGTTCTAAAGAATTCATCAGAAGAAAGGGCAGAAGTTATCATATTCTTGGCTTTAAAATCATATTGAGCAATCATCTTTTCTTCATCATTCATCTCATCCCAATCTTTGGGAATCATGTTACTTATCAACAATTTTGATTGGTACCCTAGGACCTTTTTCTATTGCATTCCAAGCACCTGGATCATTAGATTGAATAAAGATCTTGATCCTATTTTTCCAAAAACTGAAATGCTCCCCTTCAAACAAAGGAGGTCTGTTTAAGGAAGCACCTTCCTTGAAGGTTATTTGTGAAGTATTCATATTTGAAAAAAGTGATCTTGAGTAACTTTCAAGAACCAGCTCTTGATGCCAATTGTAAAATATAGGAACACTTCACACTAACCAAGAGGGGGGGTGAATTGGTTAGGCTTGGTAAATTAAAATTTCTTAGACAAAATCAGAGTTTCCCTTTAGGATCTTTATCACTTTTGAAATCAAGAATCCTTATTCAATCAAATGCTCAGCCCAAGGTATCCAATAGCTCAAAATTGAATTTATAAGCAAAGCAAAAACAATCAAAATAGACAAAATATAATCAAGAAAAAGATTAGAATCAAAACACAAAAGATTTATACTGGTTCACTTCAAACACTATGAAGCTACATCCAGTTTTCTTCCACTCAACACTAGAATGGAGTTCCACTATTGCAATTTTATGTTCTTACAAGTAATTACAAAGTCTCCTTTTATCAACCCTAGAAAAAGTTCAGAAATCTAAAATAATATTAGATTCTTAGAGACAAATTCACTGAGAACACTACTCAGCACAACCCCTAGAGAAACACTATTTCTAGTCTACAAGCAAGACACTCAATTACAATAGACAATTTAAAACAAACTCAGAAAAGAATTACAACCACAAAGTTTCAGGAAAGAAAACACCTGTTGATCCAGTGAATGATGTGCATATGAATGAATATACCAGGTTGAATAATGAAAACTAGCTTAGAGCATCTCCTTCCTTAATCCTTTGAAAAGAATCTTCTTGCTTCAAGAATAACTTAACAACCCATAAGTGTTTTAGTGAAAGCAAGAACTCATAGAACCCAGAAAATCACTAAGAATGTGTTTAGAAAGCTTATGTATGCTCAGAATACAAATTGATCAAGTTACAAAACAAGTTGAGCAAGGGTTCTATTTATAACAAACTTTTGTAACTATCAGTAATCGATTAAACGTGCCCAATATCGATTATTTCACTTATGTAATCGATTAAATTAACCATGTAATCGATTAAAGTGTTCTACAAAAATCTGGATATGGACAACGAACAGAATAATCGATTATTCCGTCTTGTAATCGATGAAGACAGGAAGCTTCATAAACTCGAAATACACAGTGTAATCGATTACGGATTCTAGTAATCGATTAAGACATGAAGCTTCATAAACTTGAAATACATTGTGTAATCGATTACGGATTTTGGTAATCGATTAAACCAGGAAGCTTCATAAACTATATTGAACCATGTAATCGATTACTATATTTGGTAATCGATTAATGCAACAAAACATGTTAAGCACAGGCATATGATGTAATCGATTATTAACTTTGGTAATCGATTAAGACATGAAGGTGATTTATTCTGTTTAGCCTATGTAATCGATTACAGCCTGTTGGTAATCGATTAAACTGTTCATCAAGGCAGTTTATATGTAATCGTAGGTAAAATAATCGATTAATCCGATATGTAATCGATGACATTGTTCTTGAAAAGTTTTCCAGAATGAACTAATAATAAAATAATTGATTCTTACCTTAATGTAATCGATTAAATCAGTAGAAACTTATTTTTCCAAAAACCTTTGTTTTAATTCAAAAACTTAATCAATTTATCAAAGCCTTGTGAACTCTATTACTCAAACTAATTGACTTAATGAATGATATGAATGCAATACACTTGGATCACCAGAAATGCTTCTTCCTTTTACATTTAATCACAAATTAATCTTCAAGGCTTCAAGGCATGTTGGAAGCTCAAAACCAAGCTTGATTCTTTGTCCTTTCTTCAAATAGCTTCTTTGAAATCAACAGGATCTACTCTTCAGTATTACATGTAACAAACAAACAATGAAGCTCTGATACCAATTATTGGTCTCAAATGAACTCAAGAAGGGGGGTTGAATTGAGTTTATAAAATTTAACAATTTAATTCTTATAAAATTCCAAAAATATAACATAGATAATCTGGTTGTAAAGAAGACAAAACACAAAGAATTTTAATAGAATAAAAACCTAGGCTCAATAGGAGAAAATAACCACGGCTCCAACTGGATCACTCTATCCAATTGAATAATGAACACTTCACTATTTAAAGGGTCAATATTCAGTACAAGTGCAGAACCTATTCTACCCTTATACAAGTCAATCCCAAACCTAACTCTAGATTTGTATGACTGTTTCCCAAACCTTGTTCCTCCACAAGGTTTCTCACTCAATTGTTGATTTAACTTTAAACTAGACTTTTACACTCAATTGTTGATTTAACTCTAAACCAGACTTTTACCAAACTTAATTCTAGATTTGTATGAAACCTTGTTCCTCCACAAAGTTTCTCACTTAATTGCTGATTTAACTCTAAACCAGACTTTTACACTCAATTGTTAATTTAACTCTAAACCAGACTTTTACCAAACTTAATTCTAGATTTGTATGAAACCTTGTTCCTCCACAAAGTTTCTCACTTAATTGCTGATTTAACTCTAAACCAGACTTTTACACTCAATTGCTGATTTAACTCTAAACCAGACTTTTATCAAATATTTCAAAGTTACCTTTAAAGATTCTAAGTCTAAGAAGAAGGCACAATATAAACCTGTGGGCAAATTCTCAAAAGATATCTATAACTCAAATTACCAATATAACTCAAGGAGAACTCACTTTTTTTTTACCCATGATACTCTATTTATATAGAGATATGGATAAGCACGTTTTTTATTTTCTAATCTTTGTTTCTGCTAGTTTTGATAAGCATAAACTAACAATAAAATCTTGTTAAGATTTTAGTAATTAAGCTTATTTATCAAAACAGAAATAAACTTTATCTATAAAATTAAATATGGCAGATTCTATTTAATTAGAAAAAAAATAGATTTTTCTAATCAACTTAAACTAATAAGACATTTATCAACAGAATGAACCTTATCAGAGGATATCATATCCATTTTATTTGCTCCATATCCAATTTTATTTTAAGAGTTCAAGTGATAATCTAAGTCAAGAAAATCAAAGAGAACTTACTCTTACAAACTTTCTAAATGCCAACTTCTGGTCTTCCTTTCTGTCCATCAACAGTTGCTCCGTTTAAATCTTGTTTTGAGACTTGAGTGTTCCTCTCATGCTTTACTATTCCTCTATTTTGACCCAATCCCTTAATATAATATTTGGCACATTGTCAGCATCAAAACTTTGAGTCCAACAATTATATATTTTTTCTTTTCAATATATTCCTTATACAACTCCTTATACTGGTGGTTTTAATTCTTGTGAGAAGTTCAGTGTAACACTGAGAGGTATGAATATGTTGGTCAGCTTCTTAGGTCTAAGTGGTCTCGACAGACGTAAGACCATTGGTTTAGCTTAGATATGGAGAGAAGTGGTCCCGTAATAGCAACTCAATCAAGAAGTAAAATAACCAATATAGTTAGAAGTCTAAGTGAAATAGGAAGAAGTAACAAGGATAAACAAATAGCAATAAGAACCCCATAAGAAGATAATATTGAACAACCAGAAACGAGTAGAAGATTACAAATAGAGGAAATAGAAAAATCTTTACATAATTGGTCAATACCTATAATAAGAAAAAGTGAAGTATATAAAAAAACATTAGTATATTTTCAACAATAAGAGATGAAATACATGTAGTAGAATACAGTTACCCAGGAACTGATAATAACAAAATTATAAACGTCTTAGAACAATCTATACTAAATGAACATATAAAACAAGGATTTAATTTTATTCACCTAGGACTAATACAAGTAGCAGCAAAACCTAATTACATATTAGAAATAAAATCCCGTATTAATGTTATTAAGAGATATAAGACTTAAAAAAATTGATGATTCAATAATTGCTATCTTAGAAAGTAATCTTCATGATGGCCCAACCTTTTTTAGCTGTTACCCTAATTTTTCCATGAATCTACATAATTAGTTTACTGGAAACTCAATAAAATTACATGTAAAATTACCAGATGATATTATAAAAGAAGCCACTATATACAGATAATTTTTAGAATATATTATAAGGTAATTAAAATTGATTATAATTTTAAAGCTTTGAGAGAATCTACTAAAAATGAGACTATTTTAGTAGAAGCTAACTTACAAAAAATTATCTATTCAAGTACCTAGAAGATTAGATCATAAAGAGATAATGAACAAAATTCCAGAAGAATGGATAATAGAAGATGTAATAGAAGCACCAAAAGTATATAATACTCAAATAAGAGAAATTATTCAAGAAGGAACTGATATAAGATTAAGAATGAATAGGTCACTAAATTCGATTATTATGAATATATGGAAGAAAAAGAAATTAATTTATACTTTTTATTGG
>PYAF01002024.1:59964-74667 GCA_007407185.1 Glycine tomentella | reverse complement strand
CATACTATTAATTAATTAGAGATTATTTTAAGTAAAAGTTAACAGTGTTATTTTATAACACAATCAAGAACTAAATCAGAATATTATTTTTTAAACAACTAAATTATCATCAATTTATACATTATCTTCTTACTTTAACATTAAAAAATTTGCATTATTTTCCTTTACATCAATTAAAGTTTCAAATTTTTAACTAAAGTTATTTGAGATTTTTTATTTCACACTTAATTAATCACTTTTCATTAAATCGATCCATTTTAAAATAAAGGATATCTTCTATTACAATTTCATGCTCAAACCAAAAATCAAATCCCAAATCTTAGTTAAAATAAGTAAGTGTTAAACCACTTTATCTCAACAAATTTTGATCGGATTAAAGTTTAATGCTCTTTACTGAGATAGTAACTCAGATTTTAACTAGAAAATAACACCAAGAATAGTCTGATAAGGACGCATAAACTAATTTATTGTTTATTATTTATTTAAAAATAAAAACTATGGCACTGATTATTACTAAATTGATTGAACTTAATAATGGGACCAAAATTTTAAACAGTTGAAACTTTTGGCTACAACTAGAATCCTCAACGCCCTCTCTTTCTTAATTCTCAAATACCAACACAACACCTCTTTACTTTTCTCAATCAACACTGATTGTTTGTGTCAAACACCATAAACCAGAGCATCTTTCTTCTTTGTTCTTTGTCTTGGTCTTGGCACTGAACATTATTTTCCATCAAAAATAAAAATTCAGAGCACAATAACAACAATTCAGGAAAACAAAAAAACTCAGCCACATAATTTCCTTCAACTCATGGCTTGTACTGAGCATGGCCATGGCTGTGTGTTGTTGGGATTGGTGTTGTTGAGTTTAGCTGCTTCACAAAGTTGTTGTTGTTATGGTTTGGGCACATTTGGGTTTGACATACACCACAGGTTCTCGGATGAGATTAAGGGGATGCTTGGCATTGATGATGTTCCTCAAAAGGGAACTCCTCAATACTAAGCTGTCATGGCCCACAGAGATCGCGTATTCCGGGGCCGGAGACTCGCCGGCGCCGATCACCACACGCCTCTCACCTTCGCCGCCGGCAATGACACTCACCAGATTGCTTCCTCTGGATTGTATGAGAATTCTCCACCCCCCACTTGTCAATTTTTTAACTTGTACTTGTTTTCTCTTGTTGGTACTTTTTTTTGGAAGAAAACTTTTCTGGGTCAGTTTTTTCTTTATCGCAATTTTGTGTCGAATTTGAGCATGAAAGAATATGCGTGTTGGGAAAGTGAATTCTGATGCCAAACTGTTTTTGTTTGTTAAATAAAAAAAGTTTTATTATTGAGTATTTTTGGTAGTTATAGTTGTTTGCAGTTCTGCACTTTACCGTTTTGACGATTCCATATGTAAAATTTGTATGTTTTGACTTTTTAACATGTAGAGTGAATTTAATGCCTTTTGGTTCCACCAATAAATTTAATAAGTTTTGGGCCTAAAGATGATTTTTTAAAGTCTTTACCAATACGTTTTGATTTATAAAGACAATTAATCACTGGGATCAAAAAAGCTTACACTTTTTACATATAGGATCAAAATGGAGACAAGTACACAGGTCAAAATAATAATTAAACTTGAAGAAAATTGAACCTAGTTTTTTAAGGTTGGGAGAATGTTGTTTGTATAACTAAGAGAGAGATTGAGAAAAATTTAAGATGTAATAAATAATGTGATAAAAAATGATATGATGTTATATAAACTAGTGGATGTGTATCACCATCGCATCTCTAATATTTATTCTTCTCACTTTCTGTTCTCTTTGAATATAACAAAGAAAAGTTTAATGATAAGTATTGTTAGGCATTTTCTATGATGATTGTGCACTAATAATTTCTCCTTGTTATTTGGATTTCAGTTTGCATTTTGCCAATGTTTCGCTTGGGACACCACCTTCATGGTTTTTGGTAGCCTTGGATACAGGGAGTGACTTGTTTTTGGTTACCTTGTGATTGTCTCAGTTGTGTGCATGGTGGTTTAATGACAAGAACTGGAAAGGTATACATATTCATATTCTACCGTAATCATTTATCGTTATTTTTGTATTATTATGTTTCATTGGTAAAAGTAAAGACCGTATGTGAAACTTCATTTGCATCATAATTGTTGGATTTGGATATCTCGATGGTTATTCTTGGTTAAATGGATTCACCTTTCCTTTCTATAGTTTCTTTATGGCTCATAATGAGTAAAAGTGATGTAATTCATACTCTACCGTCATCATCACCTCCCTCCCTCTATCATTTTCATTTATCAAAATTTTTCTCTGGCAGATACTTAAATTTAATACATATGATCTTGATAAGTCATCCACAAGCAATAAAGTTTCATGCAACAATAGCACCTTTTGTAGACAAAGACAACAGTGTCCTTCAGCTGGCAGCACTTGTCGATATCAAGTTGATTATCGTTCAAATGATACTTCATCTAGGGGATTCGTGGTAGAGGATGCGTTGCACTTAAATACAGATGATGATCAAACAAAAGATGCTGACGCAAGAATTGTTTTTGGGTAAAATACTCAATATCTTACTGAGAATTTTTATTGATTGTGTGTATATAATTGAAGCCTCAATACATTATTAAAAGTGAATCACTATCGCTATCAGACACCATTACTACAAAAAAAAGGTTAGTAAAACAAAACAATAATGAACCTTACCACTCACTAAGTGTTACACTCTTCAACACTCGTGTTTCACACTTGTAAGATTTTTTCTATAAGGTTCACTCTTGTATTTTTCCACTCTCTATCTCTTCTTCAACTCTTGAAATTCAACCAAAGATTCTAACTCAATGAATATCCAAAGTGAGAAATGAAACAAATCCAAACTCAACTTAAGAGGTCAAGGAAGAAAGAAAACTCTAAGACAAAACCTTGAAAATTTAGAAGACAAGTAATAAAAGCTCAACAAGAAAAGTACAACTAAAAAAGGAAAATCAAAGAAGACAATGATGAAGATATAAATTTTTTTTTGGCTAAATATAAATCACTGTAATTATGCAAAAAGATAGTGCTATTAAGCAAGAATAAACACACACTAAGAGAAAGGGCTTTTAAAATAAAATTTTGGCTGTCAACTTTTTTTTATATTTGGGTCCTCATATTTTTTGATATTTTCATTTTGACCCCGATATACGTTTTAATAATTGTCATTTGGTCTTCCTTGATAAGAATCAATTTGGTTTCACTCAAGAACCAACAAGAGGCTAAGCTCTCAATGCAAGCAAAATGCTTAATTTCATTAATAAAAGTTGTCCAAAAATAGCATAGTCTGAGTATTTATAGAGCTAAGTCTATAATAATCTCCTAAAAACTTAAGTTTAGGCCTATTTTTGGTAATATTAAATCTCATTACAAAAACAAAACGATTCAAACCAAATGTAATTGATTAATACAACCTGCAATCGATTAAAACAGAGTGTTCCAACGCTATATAATCGATTACAAAATGATGGTAATCGATTACAACAGAGTGTTCCAGCGCTGTGTAATCGATTACAGAAAGATTGTAATCGATTACAATAGAAGAACTTGCTTAGTAATCTATTACAACAAACAAGACGTCTTTTGTGTTTGCACTGAGTTGGCGTGTTTCTTCATGCTTGTCCATAAGATAAAAGTTAGTTTTTATGTGGTCTTGAAGAAGCTTGGCTTTGGACAGTGTCATTGGACCCTTCAATTCATGGATTGCTTCTAGAATTTCATGATCCTTGGATAGTCCTCTATCAACCACGATCGTTATACTCTTACCACGATCATTATAATGGTCGTGGTGCCCTTCACTCATCCCTCCTTTTCCACTTAGCATCACGGTTGTGATACTCTTTTCTTAGTTTCATATATCTAACATTCTCTCTCTTATATTTGTTTTTCCTTTCTTTTGCAGAATTTCTATTTTTTCCAGCCATGTTCGATGTTGGCAGCTCCCATGCTCATGACACTCGTTACTTCATATAGTTGATACTTGACTTGATAGTGAACTATTGGTGGCCTTGGTAACAACCTAACAGATGGCTAGAGCACAATGCGCCAATACACGTTCCTCCTTACCCTATATCTCATTTGTCATTTCCATGCTATCAATCTCTTCTCATTCGTTAGTATCTTTTATTTTATTTTTAGTATTTCTTTATACAGTTAATTTTAATAAGAGTAAATTACACTTGCACCCCCTGTGTTTTGCTCAAATTTCACCTGAAACCCCTCCTTTTTTGCATCCTACAAAAAACCTCTTAATTGTTTAGCTCACATTACACTCAACTCTCTTCGTCTTAAACACAGTTTAGTAATTTAATATAATTTAAACACATGCTGGTCACATGACTTTTAATAAAATTTTATTTCTAAAATACCCACATCTTCTTCCTTTCAACCTGAAAATAATTTAAGACTCTTACTTCTTTTTTGTTTTTTCTATAATTGGACGTAAACCAACTTTTTGTTGGACGTGAACCGACCTTGTTGGTACGCAGTATTAACACCCTTCCTCTCATCCTTTGTTCTACTAACATACATATGAACTGAATTTTGATTCTCAGCAAACATTTTCAACACATTATGATCAATCTTAAGGGGAAGAATTTTACTACTAGCAGTAGAACAAAATCACAAAATAAAAGGGTGACATGGTGGCAAGTCTAAATCATTAGCAATGTTGTTCGCAAGTCATGTGCGTTGAACATTTCAAACTTATCAGGATCAACATTGCATATCTCACTTGATTCACCTCATTAGTCCATAAAGTGAATCAAAATATCCACGTTGCCTGGTTCAGGACTCATGTATTCAGTTCATCCATTGTGTTCCTGTGGTCCCAAAAATCAACACTATTTTAATCAATAATGATAAACAAATGATTTTCAGTTCATCTATTGTGTTTCGTGGTTCCAAATATCAACACTATTTTAATAAACAATAATAAACAAATGATTTTAAAAATCATAAGCGGTCTCAAACTGGTCTCCCATTGAAACCCCATTTAGAAATAGACAATAATAAAGAATCAAAATTAAATAAATAATCTTAAAAGTGACATATATATAAGGTTCAGTGGTTACTTACAAGCATAACTCTAGCATAAACAGAAATCGTAGAATAAGAAGAGAAACAGAGCACTTGTGAATGTCGAAGAGGAAGACAAACGGAGGAGCTCGCGAACATCATAAACTGGAAAAGGAAAAGTGGAGAACTCGTGAACTGAAAGAGGAACAATGAAGAATTCGCGAACTGAAAGATAAAAAGTGAATAATTCGCGAATGGTGAAGATGAATGGAACGTGAACGTCGTGGGAGAAAGAGGAACTCGCATCCCTTAGATGCTGAAGAAGAACTCGCCAACAAAAGGAAGATGAACTCGAATGGTGAAGAGAAATGGAATTTGAATACTAAATTCTGAAATTAATTGGGAGGAGATAATTTGGATTTACAATTAAAATGTAAGGACAATTTTAAAGAGTATCGGGTAAAATTGAGAAAACATATATATACGAATATAATTTACTCTTTTAATAATACTATATATAATTTTCTTAAGTAAATGTTATATTCAAGTTTCTGAATAAAAAAATATAAATAAAAAGAAAATTTTAATTAAAAATAATCAATCAATTTTAACAAATATTAATCATCAAAATAAACTATATAAACTATAAATACATCTTACCAAACATGATAAACTAAAAAAAATATATTCTTACAAATGTTGTTATCGTCGTCTCCTTTTTCTGGAAGCAACCACAATCTTCACTGAACCGCGCACTTAGCACCGCTATCATTTCATGGCGTTCGCTCACTACGTGCTCGCAGTTCCTGTTGAGCCCTCTCCCAACTTCCCAACAAACTCTCCCAAACCAAACCCATCGCTGTCGTCGTCGATTTCCTCACACTGTTTAAACCTCTCTTCCTCTCTCCGCCCCAAACAGTCGCTATTCTCCAGGTTCCGCAGGATCGGTCACAAAGGTAAAAAAACAAAAAACGAAATAAAAAATATTTGTTTATTTACTGTTATTTTTCTCAAAACCCTTAATTTTTAGCATTTGCTTTGAATTCAGCTAAGGCTAAGCCGCAGGAACCGGAAGTGACTGTGGCGAGTGATGCATTTACGCAATTCAAGCATCTGCTTCTGCCTATTACGGATAGGAATCCCTATCTCTCTGAGGGTACAAGACAAGTGAGTCTCTGTAGTGTGATGATGATGATGCACTTCAAGTTTTGCATTTGTTCATCAAGCACTGACTTGGGGTTGTTGTTGTTCTTGTGTTTTTTTTATTTATTAGGCTATAGCAACCACCTCTGCTTTAGCTAAAAAGTATGGAGCTGATATTACTGTTGTAGGTATGTTATTGTAACTGTGTGTGTGTGTGTGTCTTGGGTTAGATACTTGCAAAGAGAGCTTTACTCCTCATAATGGTTCTATCTGACTCGAATACGATTGCTTCTCGTGAAGGTTTTTTGTGGTTTCCAATAATTGTTAGAAATGAAATTTTTTCCTTTCATTCATTCCCTTTGCTCGAATATGAGTACTCAATTAGATAATATATTTCTTAGAAATGGAAACTTTACCCTTCATTCCCTTTTCCTCCAAAATTCAGCTCCTAAACATAAGGGTTCTTATGTTAAATTGCAAAGGGAAAAAGCTTTTACATTATTTTGTATGCATGATTTGTAGATTTCTGTGTTTGAATTAACCTGTGGAAATAATTGAATCTATTGGTACCTTCAGACACTGTTTATTTGGAATTAAGCTGAATGTAAATAGCAATGGGGTTTATGTGCTTTGTATACTTTGCAGTTATTGATGAACAGCAGAAAGAGTCACTGCCTGAGCATGAGACCCAACTATCCAGCATCCGTTGGCATCTATCTGAAGGTTTGTAATAGCTTTTATTTTTGTTTCATTTATTGCATTTTATCTGTTGAGACCCTTCAAAGCACAATAACATAATATGTTTTCTTATTCTGTGATCATCCCTTCGCAGCATGAGCATTTTCTTTGAATGTTTTTGTATGGCGAGTTTTCATGTATTGATGATTTGTGTTTTTGTGCAATGGTTATTTTATATGAATTGTTCTGAATGTTCTTTCCAAACAAAATTGGTTCTTTACAAAGTATGTAGGCTATACTGTGATCCATGTTGGCATTGCCAACCATGCTTTAGTGAGAAAAGACTTTTGATGTTGTTTATTATTTAAAGCCTTGTTTGGATAAATTTTTCCATAAATACTTTAATAGGAGAAGAAAATAAGAAGAAAAATGAAACTTCTTTCATAAGTTAATTTTAACTTATACATAATCAAATTTTAGCTTGTGGGAGAAATTTATTTCATTTAGCTACTCCAAAAGCTGATTCCAATTTGTACATGAGCTAATTTTACCTCATGGTTGAAGCTTATTTCATTTTGTCTTCTTATTTTTTTTCTCCTATAAGTGTTTATGGAGAAATCTATCTAAATATGGCCTTAGTTAAATTCTGTTTCTGTGCCTTTCATGTAGTTTGAAGTCATTAAAAGATTAGGGATCTTGGGCTCATATTTTTATCATTTTCAATCACAAATTCATGCCATAAAAGTTGGGTTAAAATTAAGGATTGTTAATTTGTTATCAATTATTGTTCAATCTACTTGTTTTGTGTTTCATGATAATAAAAAAATACAGGTGGGTTGAAGGACTATAACTTACTAGAGCGGCTTGGTGATGGAAGCAAGCCAACAGCAATTATTGGTGATGTTGCTGATGACCTTAATTTGGATTTGGTAGTTATTAGCATGGAAGCAATTCATACGAAGCATATAGATGCAAATTTGCTTGCTGAGTTCATTCCCTGTCCTGTCATGCTTCTGCCATTGTAGTTGCATTGTTTTTAAGATAGGAAACTGTTTTTGTTTCATCCGCTCTGTCTTCTCTGATGCAATTTGATATTCCATCATGTTGTTTTTTAGCATTTGCTACTCCAGTGTCAGGGATGTTTTGTTCAAAATGTACAAGTGTGCCTGATCAAGATGGGGTGTGTATATATATATATATATATATGTATGTATGCTGAAGAATGACTCATTTTTATGCTTGGCAAGGAAACATGTTTGATTTTTCTTTTGGACACTATTTTTTCTAAAATGATAAATATGGGAGGAATTTGGATCCTTTCATCTGAGCTTGAGGAATGTGGATCTGCTATTTTAGTTTTGGATGTATCTCTGCTTGACGCTATCTTTTGAAAAACTCTCATTGCTTAGGTTATTGACTTGCAATGTTCTCTCTTGAGCAAGATTCATAAATATCAATTGCAGTTTAACTTATAATGATTCTGAGTTGTGTTTGATACCACACTAGGTGAAAAATAGGTTACTGTCTTATAGATTATAAACAGTAAAATCAACTCCCAGTGTGTAGACTCACGAGGAGGAGTAACCAATTACAAGAAAGTACTGATAGAATAAGAAAAGAGGCAGAGTAATGGAATTGAAACGATAGCAGCAGAAAAGGAGGGGAGAAAGTCAGAGATAGAGTTACATCACACCATCCACCCTCTCCACATTTCCCTTTTTTCCCTCTTATACCCCTCACCCTTCAGACGTATTCCAGAACCAGAATGTAATGGGGCCAAGCAATGGTTCTGGAGAACATCATATTTACTTTGAATAAATCCGCTATTTATCATGGGTGGATATCATCTATGTTTAAACTTCGAATTTATTCTTCAATTTCCTCCCTCTTCTGTAATTGGACTTAAAATCTGAAGTTTGAAGTTTCAGAATGAACCATGCTAGTATCGTGGAAAACTTTTAGCGAGAACATTCGTCAACATTCACCGGTGATAATTTAGAGCCAAATGATATTTACATTTTTTTTATGAGAAATGATATTTACTTTTAAATCATAAATTTGTGTTTGAAATATTTTTGCTGGAAAAGAAGAGATATTCGTTTTTGCAGATTGAATTAAATCGTTCGAGTAAAAAAAAAGCCAATTGATGATGTATAATATTTTTTATAACAATAACTCATTGATTGGATTTAAAATGTAAATTTGATTCAATCTGAATTGGTTTGTCTTTCAGGTTTTAGTTTGAAATTTTCATATATAAATTCTTCAAGTTTATGGGGAAAAAATATTTTTATTCAAATGCATTAAATACACGTTTAAAACAATTTATCAAAATAAACGACGTTCCAGATGAAAAACTTGTCAAAGTATGTCAATATATAGGTCTTTTTACACAACACTGGAGCATTAGTAGACATTAAGTGTATAAAAAAATGTAAGACAATGTTTAAGATAATTTTTTGTTATTTGGTATGTTATTCTATTTTATTTGCTTTTTCTTTCGTGTCAGTATTGTGCAGATTCTCGTGACATCCTTTTTGAAGATCAAAATGATGAATATTTGTCTTATGTAGTATTTGTTTGAAGTCCAGTTTACGACCCTCGGACCCTGAAACAAAACTGGTTTCTTCCAAAACAGATTGGCCAAGCTATTGCAAAAAAAACTGCTTTCCTTCCTCGTCCGCATGTACCACCACATCCATAAGCCAGTGTCGGAAATTTGTATGAGCATGTTTAGTTTGCAGTTGTAAAATTAGGTTTGAGGTAAAAGTAATTTTGTCAACAGATTAAGACTCTTATTTTTGCATTCATTTTGTTTTTATCTATTGAATTTGCATTGGAATGTGCATCGAGTCGTTTCCAAATGCAAACCAAACATGTACTATATTGTCCAGACAAACTCTTATTCCAAGAGAAGATGCAAACTAAATATTTTGAACTTCAAGGCATGCAACAAAGCAGGAGCAACAGTTTCCTCCTCCATTCCACACTTTGGGCAAACAGGATTAATATCAACATGCCTTTCTTTCAATCTACTGCGCACAGGTAATATGTTGGAACAAGCTCTTTAAATCAAATTTTTACATGTTGGTGGTAAGGCTTGACCACTCCATATTTTCTTCCAAAGCAAATCTTCAGAGTAGTGAGAGGATGATTCTTCACTATTCAATCTCAAGTTGGTAATGTGGTACGCCAATTTCACCAAATAATCTCAATTCACCGAATACTTTTAGAAAGGAAAAAAAAAAACACAGTCCTCTATCAAAGCAAGAGTAGTTGGGATTGCTTGAACACTTGCTGCTGTTGTTGGGGAAAATAAATGTGGAATCAATTTGTTGTTCCATATACACGAGTTTGGTATGACTAAATCACACACCATCGTGTCTTCTCTCATCCTTTCACGTTCATGGGGAGGATTCTTTTCCCTGGAAGCTGAGGCACCCGCTTATTTTTTGTCATATTCTCCTCTTTCCCATTGCCAATCCTCCATTGACCTCCTTCTTCATCTACCTTCCCAAATACTTGGCTACATCTTGGCACCAACCCAATTTTGGAGCAGCTTTGTGATAATGAAACCAACAGCAAAAAATTAAGGTTGAAAAAACCAATGCACCAATTGTGGTACAATAGAGTTGTAATTCACTAGTTATTTCAGATGCTGGTCAAATCTGGAAAAAAAAACTGAGGTTATTTGTATTCCTTGGAACCTTCCCCCTACATCACCATTCAATATTTCTTAGCCCACTACTGGCCAAATCACCTTAGCACTACGGCATGAAACTTGGCATGTAACCTTTATTAGCTTCCCAAATATAGTTATTTGGAAAATATCTAGCTTTAATACCCGGTACCACCAACCTCAATTAATTTGGATTAAAGGTGTTGTTGATGTTAACTCGTATGGTACGCTAAAGTTATCATCCTCCAACAACTCCGCCATTGTTTAGCAAGGGCAAGTTAAAAGATTTCGCAAAATGGAAACCCAACCCACCTTTTTTTTTACTCTTTTGAGAGCCTTTTTCAACTTATCCAATGGATCTTCCTTCTATCTACATCTCTGATAATCGTGTTATAAGTTGCTCAATCTCATTACAAATCGATTGCGGTAATAGAAAACAATTTATAACATAAGTAGGGTAGATTGAACAATCGACTTATGAGAACCGCTCTACCTGCCTTAGACAAAGCCTTCTCCTTCCATCCTTTGAGTTTCTTCCAAACTCTATCTCTAACAAATTTAAAGATAATGGCTTTGGACCTTCCCACCATTGTAGGGAGACCTAGATACTTCTCATGCCTTTCCTCCGCCTTTACTACAATAAGTTGTGATCTTGTGATAGCTCTTCAATCCTCATACTAGGTACATTTTGGCTACAATAAAGCTCAGATTTGTTAAGATTGATCCTTTGTCTAGAAGCATCCTCATAGGATTTGAAAGGACTTTAGAGGTGGGTTGTCTCCTCTTTCGTAACTCATGAAAATATGATGTTATCATCTAAAAAAAGAAGAGAGTTGGGTTCGAGGGAGACACCCTAATTCTATCATTCCTTGTTCCAAAGATCTTGCCTAAGGCCTCTATGTAGGGATAGAGAATCATCTTGCCTAAGGCCTTTATGTGGCTTGAATTTCTCTAAGCAGACTGTTGAAGATCAACAGATTCTGTTTGTACAGCTTATTAGGATTTATGTACATAATTATTATTAGCTGTCATTTCTGTCTTTACCATATTTAGAATTAGCATTTAATAGGGAGATTAATTCCCCTGATTTCTAGGCTAGATCATTGCTCTTATTTCTATCCTCTGCATTCTACATATATCTCCCATGTACCATTCACAGATGCAAGGGAAAATAAAACCTAATTTCCGCATGGTATCAGAGCTCGATCTGAACCATCCCTAAACTTAGTGCTACCAAGCCATGGAAAACCTAAATTCTAATGAATCACTCATGGTGGAGACTGGATCATTTCCGACCAGTTCACACGATGGGCTTACTCACCTCATCACTGGCCATAAATTGAATGGTCAGAACTATACCCAATGGGTAAGATCAGTCAAGATCTTTCTTCAAGGAAAAGGAAGGGAAGGCTACATCACAGGAGATTTAGAGTGTCCTAAGAAAGGGGATGCAAATGTTCAAAAATGGCAACTTGAGAACAGTCAAGTAATGTCATGGCTACTCAACACCATGACAAATGAAATTGGTGAAAATTTCATGTTCTATGACACTGCAAAAGATACATGGGATGTTGTGAAGGAAACGTACTCAAATGTGGACAACACATCTGCTGTTTTTGAGATAAAAAGCATACTTCATGACCTTCGACAGGGAGAGTCCTCAGTTACTGGGTATTTTAACATACTCTACAAACATTGGCAGCAGCTGAACATATATGAAGAAGTTTCATAGTGTTGTACAGAAGACAAGAAGAAATATAAGGAGCTGGTGGAAAAAGGATTTACAAATTTCTATTGGGACTAAACAAGAATCTTGATGAAGTTCGGTAAAGGATCCATCATTATTTCACAAAATATTACACTTAAATCAGTTCTGTATGTGCCCAAACTTGATTGTAACTTGTTGTCCATTAGCAAGATTACAAGAGATTTGAAATGTGTTACTAAATTCTTCCCAAACCCGTGTGAATTTCAAATTTTGGAGTCGGGGAAGACGATTGGAAATGCTGAAGAGTGTGCTGGACTCTACATCTTTCAAGTTGAAAAACCCGAAGAAGAACTCAAGAACCATTCTTATGTAGCAGCAGCAGTTCCAAGCAATAATAATTCTGTCATATTGTGGCACTATAGATTAGACCACCTAAATTTCATGTACTTGGAAAAGATGTATGGGGACCATCACGAGTTCATAGCATTACTGGCTCAAGATGGTTTGTCACCTTCATTGATGATCACACACGCGTCACTTGGGTGTTTCTAATGAAGAAAAAATCAGAAGTATGCAAGATATTTGAAATATTTCACAATATGGTGCAAACATAATTTCAAAGCAGGATTCAGGTACTCAGAACGGACAATAGTCGTGAATATTACAACCTTGCTCTAAATTCCTATCTTCAAAAGGTTGGAATTGTTCACCAAAGTTCTTGTGTGGACACCCCCCAACAGAATGGGGTTGCGGAACGGAAGAATAGACACCTTCTGGAAGTGACTAGATCAATCATGCTAGCCTCCAATGTTCCAAAACAATTTTGGGGAGAAGCCGTCCTTTCAGCAACTTACCTCATAAATAGAATGTCTTCCCGTATCCTTGACTTTAAGACCCCCTTCTCCACACTTCAAACCTTCTTCCCAACCAGCAAAATATTTTCTTCCATTCCATTTAAAATCTTTGGATGTTCAGCCTTTGTCCACAACCTAAATCCTCACCGTAGCAAATTGGACCCCAAATCCATCAAATGCATATTTCTGAGTTACTCTCCTCATCAAAAAGGATACAGATATTACTCTCCCTACACTAAAATTTTTTACCACACTATGGATGTAACCTTCTTTGAGAATCAACCCTATTACCCCAAAGTTGGCATTCAGGGGGAGCAACCACACACCTATCCAACTGAAAACTCAGAATACCAACCTTTGGCTCTTGAGATAATCGAACCTGCCCTACTTTTGCACAAACCTGCACAAACCTTACCAAACCAGAACCATAACACTCAAATAGCTGAACCTGTACCTAAACCAGCTGAAAGGTCAACTGAGGTTGTGACAGAACCTACAGCAGGAACTGAACATGATGTAGTAGGAGTTGAGACAGAAATTGGAGCAGGAACTGAACAGGATGGAGTTAAAGTTTCAACTACATCCCAACAGAACCACGGCCCAGAAACACGAGAAGATAACTAGAAGGTTTATAAGAGAATGAAGGATGTAGAGTCAAACACAACTCCAATGCAAAACCATGAATCCAACCAGGCTCCAGTAGATGAAGTTCCCACAGGTAATACTCTTCCTAACCCTGAACCTATTGATATAAATACTGTAGATACTGATATACCTATTGCTAATAGAAAAAGGGTGAGAACTGACACCCTATTGAGAGATATGTCTCCTATGGAAATTTGTCACAAAATTACAGGTCCTTTGTAGCAGCTGTTGATAGTGTAGAAATTCCAAGAAATATTCAAAAGGCACTACAAAGACCCGAATGAGCAGCAGCTGTAACAGAAGAAGTTCAAGCACTTGTAAAAATTGGCACATGGGAAGTCACCACTATTCCAAAAGGGAAGATAACAGTGGGATGTAAATGGATATTCACAATTAAATGCAATGCTGATGGCAGTATAAACAAGTATAAGGCTCAGCTGGTTGCAAAGGGATTTACACAATCATATGGAGTAGATTATGAAGAGACATTTGCACCTGTTACTAAACTCAATTCTGTTCGGGTCCTATTATCTCTAGCAGTAAATCTAGATTGGCCTCTCCACCAACTAGACATAAAGAATGCTTTTCTAAATGGGGAGTTATAAGAGGAGGTATATATGCAAATACCTCCAGGACTTGAATCACCCAGCACCTCAAACATGGTGTGCAGGCTTCGTAAATCTCTATATGGCCTTAAACAATCTCCAAGGGTGTGGTTTGAAAAGGTTGTCAAGAAAGATGGTTTTGCCCAATGCCAAACAGACCATACTATGTTTGTTAAACATGCTGTGGATGGAAAGATAACTTTGTTTATTGTCTATGTAGATGATATTGTAATTACAGGAGACAATTATGATCAAATAAATCATCTGAAGAATCTTCTAGCCAAGGAATTTGAAGTCAAGGATCTAGGCCAGCTTAAGTATTTTCTAGGGATGGAAA
>PYAF01002024.1:12490-53015 GCA_007407185.1 Glycine tomentella | reverse complement strand
GATAGAAATTACATATAGAATAAGATTAATGTTAATAAATTAATATAATAAATCAATAAGATATTAATGCCTAAATTAGTTTGATCAATTTTTATTTTATAAATTGATATATATGAAATATATACATTACATATAATTTTTTTATACATGTCACGATTTATATAAAAAAAATATATACAGAAAAATTGTTAGCACATTGTAATATTTAGAATAATTGATAATCACGTTACATGATAAAAAATACTAATAAATTAGTGTTTGATTGATAATCAATTGATGCATTGAATAAATTTAATTTCAAAATTTATTATATTTTTTACAAGTCAAAATTTATTATAATAAATTACATTAATTATCACTTTAATAATTTAAACTTAATTCAATTAAATAATTTTTTAACATTATATTTATTCTATATGTAATTTCTATCATTCTCCCTCTCTCTCCCTCCTTCTCTTCTATTTTTTTTGTTTTATTTACATTCCAACAAAGATTATCAATAGAAAATTTTATATGAATATATAATCAATATTTATTATAATTAAATATAAGTATCTTAAATTCTAAATTGTCATAAATTTTTAAAATCTTTATTATAATAAATTAACATCAATAGAGTAACATAATCATCAATTTAATATATAATATTTGTTAATAATTTTATTTTAACTCAACCCATTAATTACAAAATTTAGAAATTTGATCATTTAATTAAAATTTTATGAAAAATAAATATATAGTATATTGTTTCATATTTAGTTAAAAATATAAGCATAACTAGGAATAAGAAAGAAATACATACACTTAGATATTTGCGGATAAAATTCACAATAATTACTAAATGAGTATCTTTAGCTGGTACTCGCGGATAATGAGTAAAGTCGTGTAGTATTTTCACTACCCGTTTGTTAATGAACATGAGGACGAATATCATGGTACTCATACATACGGATACTTGTTACTTGTTACTATTAAAATACTTAAATATTCTTTATTTTTTCGAAGCTTAAATACATAAATATTCTTTATAAATATTTTTTATTTGTACTTATGTTTTGGAGTATAAATTTATTTGGACTTATATTTTAGTGTGTTTTTATTTGAGTTTGTATATTAGAGAGTAATTTTCAGATAATTTTGTTTGGAGTCGACAAAATTTATTTATTTAGAATTATTCATGGGCATTTTTAATTGTGTAGATAGTAGAATATTTGAATAATTTTAGCTGTAACAATTAAAATTATTTTTCAAGAAAATATTTAAATAAATAAAATTACAATAAAAATGTTGTTTAAAAGATTTTCAATTTTCTTTTACAAAAATATCCCTGGGTACCCATATCTTTGAATCTTAAAAAAGCTTATAGGTATCCGCTTAACAAGTATTGTGTGGGGTAACAAACGATTACATTACGAGCATTTATCTAGCGAGATGGGTAAAAGGTGACTAGTACCTGCACTCGCCCCGTCCATTGTTATCTTTATGCACAAAGTCATATGCATTTCTTTTTTTACACTTATAATGTAAAACTATTTGAATATATATAATATTAACTTTAAAATAGTTACTCTTCATTCTAACTATTCATTTTCTTGAAATTTAATGATTAAAATTAATTATTTACTAAAACTATTAAATTTCAAGAAAATGAATGATGATAATAAAGAATAACTCTAAAAACAATTATTTTTGAAATAAGTTGATCCCCCTCATACATTTGTGTATATATGTGTATATATATATATGAATATTTATAATTATCTTAGATATTTTTACATATATATTTACATATATAAAATTTTAAAAATAATTGATAAATATATTATAAAATATAATAATATAAGAAAATCATAAATTATGAACTCAACACTCATGTATGACAAGTGATATTACCTAATTTAAGTTGAATTAAATCTCTAATATATAAAATTTGGATAAAATATTTGAATAAATGAATAGGCATAATAATGGGACGGAAGTAAGCTAACTCACCTTGTACTTGTAGGTGAGACATGTTGAAATATGGGTTTGGATTTATAAAAGAGGAGGATAAATTTTTTAAACTCAACTTCATCCACTTTGAATTTTATTGGGCTTATAAAAATTCACTAGGAACCCACTTTACATTTTTTTTTTAAAAGTTATTTACTTATATATTTTTAAATAATCATATATTAATTTATTAATTATATTTTAATTTAAGTAACATATAAAAATTAATAAATACCAAAGGAACTTAAGATTAATTTTTATAAGAATTAAATTATATTTTAAACTAAATTAATTTTTTAAGGGAACTAAATTAATTAAAAACTATAATACACTTTAAATTTTAATAGAATAGCAAATTGTTATGTATTGTGGTCTGTATGCACGTGCGCTGTGAGGTGACGCTGCATTTTCTTGCAATCTTATCAATTTGATATTACTAATGGCATATAAAAAGAGATTGTGAAATATCAACATGCACGAACTACGTTTGTACATCTTTGCTTTGTTTTTTTAATTATTTAACTATTAAATAAATAAATAACATTTTTAATCTATAACTATTAATAAAGATATTTGTCCCTTTTGGTGTACACATTTCCTAAGACAACTTTACTCTCATTGTTTGATTGCTGAAAAAGAAAAATATGTATTAGTTAAAAGATAAGTTGAAAAAATAAATATCCACAAAAAGGTAATCTGATATGAAAATGTGAATTTCTTTCTCTTCTACATTTTTTTGTGCGCTCTTTGCTCTCATTCAATCCACCCACGAAAGCAACCCCTCACCGATTTACACAATTAAGAAAAATAAAATAATCCTTTAAATACAATGCTATTGATACAATTCATACCAATTTTGAATTACACTATCCTTTGTTATTTTCTATCCTACTATCGCATCCAACTCTACTATAATTGCACGCTCTTCCAAAGCATTCTCTCATTTTCTACTCAAGTCAAGAGGTTCTCACAAAATATGTTTGATCTCATTTTGCTTTTTTCTATTTTTCCTCTTCTTTTCTGTTTCACTTTTTGGCACATTGCTTCTCCTTGATCTAGAGATTTTGGATTTCGCCCATTTTGGTTTTCAGGTTCTTCTATCTGATTAATGGTTGTTGCAAAAACTTTAACAATTGTCTTCTTAAATTTGCATACAACAAAAGAAGTTCCAATGAGTATCATATTTTTCCTTTTCATTTTCTCAGTTTTCAAGCCTAGATTTTAAGAATATCCCTTCTTTTTTTTGGTTGAATCCCAAACAATTATTTTATTTTTTACTTTTGACAAAGTGATCCGCATGACTATGTTCTGGTGACATGGACACAACATCACCCTGGGACTCCTTCAACCATTTGCCAACATTAAAGGATGTGATTAAGGTTGTAGATGATTTTTTTATAATAAAATCATAGCTTGAAGTTTAATGGTTGGTAGTTAAATGTGTGTGTTAGCAATCGCTAATGAGGTTTATGTCATGAATTGTTTCATTTTGTTTTTGGTTTTCTTTACTATTAGTCATGGTACTCTCTCAAGAGGCTCCTCATCACTCCTTTCAGTTTCACGACATATGTCAGCATTCATCACACTTCATTACTCAATCTTATTTCTATTTATTTATTTTAATTTTGTGAAGGATGATTGGTTCATTTCCAATAAGAGTTTGATTAATCTTGATCAAACCCAAAGTTTGGTCACAATCAGGACAAAATATTTCATAGCGCTTAACATTCATCATAAACTCATTCATTCCTTAATAGTCCTGCTTCCTATTTGTATCTTTTTTTCCCTTTCTATTTTTCATGTTGAAGAAATATAACTTTTGAACCTTCATTATTGAGACCTTGAGATTGAAAAGTTGTTCCTATTTCTAAAGTTGTGAACTTTTTTCCTCAAAACTCAAGCAAAACCTATAGTTTTGAAACCCTTGAATTTCTTTTGTATTTTTTTTGTGTGGGTAAGTTGTTTTTTAATACCAATTCTACAAAATATATTTGTTTTTGGCCTCTGGAATATTTGATGCATCAGATTTGGAATCTTTTTATTCATTTATTTATTCCCATTATTGAAGTTTTCTTTTAAGAGAAGTCATTTGTAATTTTATATCCAAACTTTATCTTTTGTGTGTGTTCTTCCTATACTTAAATAACAGAAACTGTACCAAGTGAATGAGAGATCAAGATTGGATTTAGAATTTAGAATACTGAGTATTAGATTTATGACTTATGTGCAGATACCAAATAGGCAAATACTAGGAGTGTTTTGTGACCCATTTAAGATCAACAATGGTTCATTTGAGGTACTTTAAGGGAATGTTTATGCCAACACATATCCTCTGGATGCTTATATGCGTTATCGGTTAAGTTTTATCTTTTACATTAATCTAAATTGACTTTCATTTGCTATAGGATAAAGAAGGCTGAGGATTAGGTGGATAACGAGTTTGATTAATTAAAAGTTTTTTCCATTTATTATGAATTTTCTAATTTTTTGTACTTCATGATGTGAGAAATAAACATAATAGTGTCTTATGAATAAATCACTTTCCACTTTTTTTTATTTGTTTACAAGACTTTATGCAAACTACTTGGTTGGGAATATAAGGAATTAAGAATTGTATTAGTTGACACCCTTTTTCGTATATGTTGGTGTCATTTTGTGATGCGAAATATGATATTTGAAGTAAAAAAATAAAAACAAGAATAGTAGGTCCATAGCAAAATCTTATTATATTCTTAAGTGGGAAAACCATCATGAATAGAAACAAAAATAAATTTTACAAAACTAAAAAGAAAAAAATGCAACATAATTTTAAAAACAACTTTTAACTATAGATTTTTATTCAAAAATGAAAATTATGATTTCAATTTTTAAATTGAATCTAAAAAAATCTTTTATTAATCCAGTTTTAAAGTTTTAAAATTTCCTTTCTTTTTTAAATTAAATAAATTTTAAAACCACATGTTGATAATTCTAAACTTGAGTAACCCACCATTTTTATTAAATGAAAAATATTTTAAAATAAAAATTAAATTTAAAGTATTGATTTCTTCTCAAAAATATAATAAATTTAAGAAAAATAAAATCAAAATTATTTTTTTAATTTTTTTATTTATTTTAAATTTTTTGATAAATTTTAGAAAACTAAAAGCAGAACAAAATCTGTTGAAACACAACATAATTATAAACCTATTTTTTAAAATGGCTTTTGATAATTTTAAAATCATTTATTTTTAAAAGGAAAAATAGTGATTTTAAAAATTCTTCCCATATTCTGAGAAGAGGAAATCCAAAAAAATTAAATCTTAGTGCAAAAAAATGCAATAGCAAAATAAAAATACAAAAACGTGATGACACTGAGTTTTTGCTAGAAAGATAGATTGAAAAAGAGAAAAAAAGACGCATGCTTTACATTCTCTTTTGATTCTAGACATGTGTATGTAGTATTGTGTAACTATATATTAATTACTATCTCTCATCCCATCTTTCTTTCACTTCATATTTTTTGATGTAGAAATGAGACCGTGTAGATAGAGGTGAAGGTTACAAAATTAACAATGAAAATGATTAGGGGTGTTTATGGGTATGGTTATCCTTTAATTCGAATTTATCCAAATCAATCCAAACAATTTTGGTTGAGTCATTTATGTATTTGGGTCAAAACCGAACTGAACCGATAAAAAATGTTCATGTATGGGTTGGGTCATGGGTTTAGATCTATAAATCTAATAAAAACTGAACTGAACAGATTAAAATCGATCAAAAAATTTAGAGTTGTTTGCTTTGACTTTAAATACTGCTAATATTGGGACTCCAAGTATTGGAACTGCAAATGTTTATAATATTAATGATTCATATTTTGTTTATTTGTTTAAGCAAATCTGGTTGCACCAAAACTTATTGCAAGAAATTAGTTTATAAAAAATAGTTGTGATTTATATTATTATAGTAAATCTCGTTGAAAAATATTTTGTTTTAAATTGCAATAGTCCATTTTAGAATATTATGTTGATAGTATTAAATGAATCAATTTTACTACTTTCAGATATTTGATAATATTGTGTTAGGGTAAATAGTCATTTTCATCCCTAAATGTATAGAGCATTGACAAATTCATCTCCAAAATAAGGAAATTTAAATTTTAGTCCCCGAAAGTGAAAATAAGTGCAACAAATTCATTCATCTATTACCGTTAATGAAAGAGCCTATGTGGCATAGAGGGACGAAAATGTCACAAAAATGATTGTCAACATGGCTGATGAATAGATTAGACCAAAATGTTAATAAGTTTTTATTTGACCAAAAATGTCAGTAAGTTTCCATTAGAGTAATTTGTCAGACCCCAAATTTCATTTTATTTACGGATAAAATATAATTTAATCTTCATCTTTTTTTTTTTGTTCTAACTTGTAAAGTATAATTTAATTCTTCCATGACCAACATACTTGATTTTGTTCTAACCTGTAATTCAACACATCATGTTTGATTTTGTTCTAACATGTAATTAAGAAAGTTTCTTTTAAAAAATGGTCTTATCAGCTCAAAGGACAACAATCAATTAAGCGCATATATGATGTTGTCAAGTGTCAACTTCTCTCAAACAAGACTGGGTCTAACACAAGGATTTTCAAAACCTACTAAACAAAAGGGACACAAAACCATATCAATGTTGATAATAATAATTCCAACACAAAGAGAAAGAATAGAATAAAACAAATCACACCCTCATTCGAAATCAACTTCAAAAATCAATGTCAATCCGACAACCTCAAAATGTTGCTTTAACTTCTGTAGGAATTTTGAATGGTATTGGGGAGTTTGATAATACGGAATGAGTAAAAGATGTGTTTTTGGTGAAATACCAAATTTATGACAACTTTTACGGCGTGAAAAATAACCCAGGAAAAGGATATGTAGAGAGAAAGGAAAAAAACTCATGAATATCCTATGATACTATTATGTTTCAATAATGTGTCAATGAACTCAGTAGCTGAGAAGACAAACAAATAGTTGTAGCAAATTTGCAGTACGTGTAAATGGATGTTCTAAAATTTGAATTTCCATCTATCGGAACGAATTTGTTAGCGTTCTACACTTTTAGGGACAAAAATAATTATTTATCCTAAATTACATTTTACCCTTAAATGAAACAAAATTTGGGAATTTGACAAATTTTTCCAATGGAAACTTATTGACATTTTAATCAAATGGAAATTTACTGTCATTTTGATCCAATATATTATGTAGTCATACTGACAATCATTTTTGTGACATTTTCATCCTTCTATGTCACATAGGCTCTTTCATTAATAGTAACTAACGAAAGTTAACAGATGAATGAATTTGTCTCACTTTTTTTCACTCTCGTGGACTAAAATTTGAATTTTCATATTTAGGGATGAATTTGTCAGGTCTCTACACATTCAAAAACGAAAATGACTATTTACCCTATTATGTTAATTGTATTGGATATTTGAAAGAATCATGATATAAAATAGTAGTTCTAAGAAAAAAAAGTTCAAATTTAAATGGGTAACCCGTTGGCCAGAACCGAACCGAACCGTTTATGAATGGATTGGATTGGGTTGAATTTTATTTTTTTTCTTCTGAAAATCGAATCAAACCGATCAAATTTGATTGAGTTGAATCCTAAATTTGACCAAAATCGATCTAAACTTACCCACAACACCTCTAAAAATGATTTTTTAGGTATTTATTTGACAAACTATTGTCTCTTAAGACCATCAAATGACACAAGATTTTGGAAAATCTTACATCTTAAATCTTATTTCAAATCTTGGATGAGAATAAAATACAAAAAAATTGAAAATTTTCTCAGGAGTAATGTATAACCATTTTTATTTCTTAGTAGATTTTTTAATTAACTACTGCTCCTTATCTTTCGCTCTTCTTTTAACTTATCAGTATAATGAATAAGGTTTTTGGTTTTTCTTTATTCATTTTATCTGAGTTAAAATTTCAAAAATGAAAAAATAAATAAAAAAACTAAATATTTAAAATTCTAAAGAAATCAAAACAAGTCTATGTTTTCCTTTTTAAAATTATTAAAAATATTTTATTAAACTTATTAAATATAATTATTCAATATATTCAATTTCTCTATATTTTTTCCATTTTTAATAAATTATTTTTCTTATGCTTCTTTATTAAAAGGGGTGTATTTCATATGAGATCAGAGTAAACTTATAAAATAAGTGAGAACTTATTTCCGTTGAGATTTTTAAATATAAAAATAAATCTTAAAAATTATGCAATAAAATTAAAATGAAATTATTTTAGTTGAAGTTAGATAAATTTATATGATAAATAATATTAACTTATTTCAGTTGAGATTCTCAAATTTAAAAATAAAAGTATTAAAAATTTATTGATAAGTATAATCAATTGAGAAAATCTTTACAAGATAAACATGTAACAACTATTCAAGTTTATGATTTTTACTGGCATTTTTCGCATTGGATGCTTGAGGAGAAGAAGAAGCAATAGTGTGTTGATATGTTTCATGTTAATAGATTGGAAGTATAATCAAACTCACATTGTATGATTTATTTTATAGTTTTTCAAAAGAAAAAAAAAAAAAAGAAAAAACTATGAATGATGTATTCTGCAAAATATTAACATAAGTCCTTGAAATGTAAAAAAAAAAAAAAAAAACTCAAATTTAATATTTCTTATTTTATTTTATTAGTATATTTTCTTATAGGTTAATTAAAAATAATGACAAAATTTACATTTAATTCTTGTAATTGTTGGGAAGTTAAAGATCTTGCTGAAATGTATGTATTATTTGATGTAAGGAAGATTTATAATTACAAGTTATCAAAGTATTGTACACAAGTAGTATTTTAACATTTTTTATTCTTGAAATATTTTTAACATTTTTTTCTTGTATATATAATTAAAGTTCTCTATATTAGCTAGTGTCATACACTTCAATGCATAGTAATATAAATTGAAAAAAATATATTTCAAGTTTAACACAAAAAAGGTGATAGTGAAATAGAAATATAAATACACAAGCATGATAATGTCTTATAGTAACTACAAAAATAAAATCATATATCTATTATTATATGTAATTATATTTATATATAGCAAGGCCGGGAGTTGAACGGTTAAACCCAACCACAACCCTGATCTACTTTTATAGGTTATAAAAAAACCAACAACAATTAATATAAATAACAACAGTTTGTGTCTTTTAACTAAATAATTTTGAATTCAACTTTTAATTAACTTTTAAATATAAAATAAATCATACTAAAAGGAAAATACTTATCATTGATCCCTTTGACAGATTTGTCACCCCTGATTTTTCCTTGTTCAAAATTTAAAACGGGATCACACGGAAATCCCCAAGTTCCAGTTTAATTGTCGTACCTATCTATTAATGTTAATAACTTTTAAAAATGTTTTTACTTAACAAAAAACTGATTAAAAAAACACTATCGTTCATAAAAAAGAACATTTCTTTTGAGGATTCAAGGGATAAATTAAAATTAAAACTGAGTAAGATTATAGTATTTTTAAAATAGAAAGATATATGTTGAATTGTATAATTTAAATTTCAAATTATTGTTAGGATTTGTTAGATTGTTACCGTTTGGTATTATATTTCAATGTTTGAACAGGAATTAAGATGATCAGTTTGTTATTATCCCGTATTATTAGTATTTTGTTGAATTTCTCTCTCTTACATAATAAGATCATGTTAATATATGAAAGAGAAGGGAAGAATGAATGAAATGAATGAGGAATTATTATTCCAATTTATGCGTATCTACTTTTTAACATGCTTTTTAACATGGTATGTGTTCTGTATATTTTCAAAACACAAATGTATAGCACTATGTACTAAACATTTGCTCTTTGATCAGATTCCAACTCTCCTACTTCAGAAATATCAATGGAAAATGATACCCTGAAGCAGATGATCACATAGAGATATACCAATGGACGTCGGGTGTGTGCTCTGTGTAATTGAAAGAGATAGAGTCAGAATATGTGTACCTTGTTGGTTGCAATTATCATGCATTTATAGGCAACATACCTCGTAGCTGTTGCATGAACTGCTCCCGGGAATCTCGGCCTCAACTTCCCTATCTCAACCTCTTTTATTGACTTAGTCGTGTCCCACGTTTGATGAAAGAGGGGGTTACCTGGCAATAACAGTTGGGCCTTAGGGCTGAGCCCAATTATCGTTTCCATAACAGTTGCCCCCCCAGCCTGGTTAGCAAGCAACCTTGGTGACCGGGATGCAATGTATCTTTGATTGAATTGGCATGCACCTCAAATCCGACTATCAATCATGATGGTAGCCGACTACGTAACAATTCTTTAGTCCGAGTACGCCTCATCTTTGTCATCCGGGTATAACTCTTCCCTAATGTCTGGGTTTACCATAACTTCAAGGGCTGAGCATGATGTACTCCTGTTAACCAAGTTATCTCGTTCTTCGAACCCGACCGTCATTCGCCATATGGGTAAGATGGCCGTAAAATGCTTCGAGTAGCTATCCAACCGGGTAGGCCTAGAGCCTTCCCCTAACGCCAATAATGATGCCCATAAATCTTCATAATGACGTCTGCTACCATTATTGCCATCAATGCAATAAAGCACCTGTCGTTTCATTCTCCTCAATCATCTTTATCATTGTTACTCTTTACCTATTCTGCCCCCAGCAATGAGCAGTATTTTACCATCGTGCCCTTGTGTCATTTCAGATATTGCCAGCTGTCTTTCGAGTCGTTCCATTTCCTTTGGCGGTTACTAACTTCTCTTCATATTTCAAAATTTTTCCTAAAATATGGCTTCGTCCCCTTACTTATTCCTCCTGTGCCATTTTCTTCTGTCACCTTTCACTCTCTTTGTATTTTCTTCGCCCTCTTTTTGCATTCTTCCTGTGATTTCCCTTTCATCCGTCTCTTTCCAGTTACTGACCACTTCATTTACCAGGTATTCTCCTTATCTTTTCTCCCTTTTTCTTTCTTAGATCTTTCTTTTACTTTATTTTCTGAATTCATCTTTTGTTCTGGCATTCTAAGCATTATCACAATCGAAAACATCTGGGGTTTAAAACCACACCAGATTTCTTCTCCTCTTTTGTTTTCTTCTTTTATCCATACTTTTTCACTATCATGAAACTTACCCCTGAAGAGGAAACGCATTTGCGCAAAACGGTAACCCCCAAAGTTGGGTGGTGGTTGTTTGGTTTTCCTTTCTCCGATGAGGAGATACAAAAAGATCTCCTCCGTGGCCATTCCGACGGTTCTTCCTCTTCAAGGAGGCCAAAGGTTTCCGCCACCCCTACACCGTTGCTTCCGCGGGTCTGAACCCGCACCACGTGCTCCTCTGGATCCTTTGGGCCCCAATCACCCTAGGCGCAAACCTCAATCACCCCAAAACCCAAGGAGTTCCTCCTCTGGGCTCCCTCCTCGGCCTATAAGTCCGCCTACCGAAGTCTCCCCGTCCTCCTCGGATGAGGTTATTGAAGTATAATATGATGCGTGCATGGATTGCGTCTCAGAGGCTATGCACTACATTAACCTGGGCTCGAACGATATAGGCGACTCCATACTGGGGTCCTGTCGGCACAATCCTGTACTCGTCCCTATCGCCAAAAAACCACAGCCGAGAACGTCTACTCGGCTAGATGATGCCGGGGTTCCGACCTCAACCTCCTCTACGCCTGCTCTATGCTCTTCAGGTATGCTTCGCTAATCTTTCTCGTTTTCATTTACGTAGGTATAAACATGGATCCCTCTTTTGAAATTATAGACGAGTCACTCTCTGCCGAGTCTCAATCGGATGTTCCTCCGGTCTTAGCTTCCAAGTTCCCTTGGGTATCCCACGAAGTTCTTAAAACCTTTTCTGTTCTCGACCTTCCCTCCATAGTGGCTACCTCGATGGGACGACAAGATGGATTTGCCATCCGGGCTCCCTACTTGGGCGAACCTATATGTGCCAGCCGGGAAGGAAATGACCCCAACTTTTTCTTCTTCTACCAAGATGTAGTTACCAAGCTCGGAATTCGGTTCCACTTTTCTTCTTTCGAACCTGAAGTTCTGACGCATCTCCGGATAGCTCCCTCTCAACTTCATCCCAATAGTTGGGGGTTTGTAAGAACCTTTGAGCTATTATGTGAAGACTTGGGGATTCCGTGTACCGTCCCCCTTTTCTTTTATTACTACTTCCCCCACACTGGGCGGACGGGTAGGGAACCAGCTGAGCGGAAAGGATGGGTGTCCCTTCGGAGTCAAACCAAGCGTAAACTCTTCGTTCCCTATACTGACTCCTTCAATGGTTTTAAGGACAAGTATTTCAAGGTTGTTGCTGAACCCGGACAACAACCGTTCTTTCTTTCTGGCCCCGAATCATCCGAAGTGGAATGGGCCTTTCCTCTTTACTGGTCGCAAGATCATTACTGCCAAGACCGGTCCTCCTATCAATTTATTGAGGAGGAATTGCCGAATTCCGACGCATCCTCCGTCTTCCGGATCTCTGAGTATTTGGATACTCATGGGTCGCCCCACACGGCCGACTACATTCGCGGTCTCCGGATCGACGTGCATATGCATTGTAATTTCTTTTTCTGCTAATTTACTTTTCTACTACATTTAATATAGCCATGTATAACCACTTGATCTTTGTTTCAGTTGACGAAATGGGAGCACAATCGCCTGTCTCCAAATCTGCTGCTGATGCGTCCACTCACCCTAAGCCTACCGAAGCCAAGGGGAAAGGGTTGGCTTCTGAAAAGCCTCCAACTCGCCTTGCTCCGCCCAAGGCCCCAAAACGTCCACCTCCTTCCTACCGGACTGCCCTGGAAGGTGCTAACAAAAAGGCCAAGGTAGTACAGGAAACAACGGCGGTCCCCCAGGTTCTGGTTTCCTCCATCCCGGCCCCTAGTGCTCCTGCCGTAGATATTGCCGCGTCGACATCTACCACACCGACCCCTCCCTTAGGCAACCCCGGGCGCTCTGACAGTCGTGTTCTTCTCGAGCATCTTTGGAAGACAGGGGTCAACGAGGAAATAGTCAAATTGACAAAACCTCCTTCCTTTCTTTTCGAAGCCGGTGCCCCGGTGGGTGAGGAACTGGCCGAGCTCGTGCGTATTGAGGAGAACGCCTTTAAATGTGCGTCGATGGTTAGAGCTTTTGCTACCTTGCGCGAACGGTAAGCATCCTAGAGATGACTATTCCGGGTATATGCTCTTCTTGTATGGGGAAAGTTTTTAATCACTTACGTTTACTTGTATTCTAGGTACGGGATCTCAATTGAGGAAAAGAAAAAGATTTATGAAGAGCTCATTTCCACTAAAGCCGGACATGGAAAGGAGCGGGAGAAGCCTGCTGCGGAGATCCGTCAGCTAAGAGAAGAATTGCTTTCGTCCCAGGTTACCCTTACTTCTTTACGGAGTGACCTGGGGCGGGCTCAAGGCTCTCTCGAGGCTGTCGAGCAGCAAGTGACTCTTTTGACTTCCTCTATTGACATTTTAAAAGCCGCTCACGAGGAGAAACTCCAGACTTATGAAGCGCAGTTGACTTCGATGAGGACTACCCTTGCTGCTGCTGTCGAGGAGGCTTTCAACAATGCCATTAAGCAAATCAAATGTCTAAATCCGGGAGTGGCGCTCTCCACTGCCGGGATGCACTTCATGGCATTGATTTCACGTTGTCGACACGCACCAAAACAATTTAACTAAGCTAATTCTGTAGCACAGAGATAACCTAGGTCGACTCAGAGACACAATCAATATGGTTCTAGCTTCAATTTACGAATAACAGTGAAGGGGGAATTTTATCAAACAGTTTGTGTGCGTAAGTAAAACTTGCAAAAACGTAAACTAAAATTAAAGAACAACATAGAAACTAACAGAATTCAAAAGAAGTAATGTAAAATAGAATTTAAAACATCAATCCAATTCACCTCACCAAGCAATTCGAATCATCATTGTTCTCAGAAATTAATCCTATCATGAAAGTTCATTCAATCTCATTAGAAGCAACTCAATCGACTTAACCCCTAAATTGATTGAAACCACAATCCTAGCTGAAATATCATCCAATTAATTATGTGATTAATGTTCGAAATTAAGAAATGAATCCATAACCTAATCCATTTTCAATCCTAAACGCATTCATAATCATGAAAACAGAATAGCAATTGAAGAAGAAGATGAACATTCACATAGGATTCGAAATACTAAACCAGAACTCAAATTCTCCTTGTGCTTGGGTTGGATCCTTGAATTGATTGAGGATTTAGCCTTCCATGATCATCATCAGTGAAAGCCCCATGAAATGGTTGCACGAAAATGGAAGAACAGAAAAATGAAAATGAAGAACAAGCAAGAACAGTAGAGAGAAAATGAAGAACAAGGGTTTGATTCTAAAAACTAAAGGAAAGAAAAATATAACTTGTTTATTGAAATGTAAAGAGTGTTGCCCAAGTTTCAGTCACTAATATATGTAGTGACTGAGTTCTGAAAATAAAATGGGCCACAAACAAGCCCAACAATCTAATTATTTGCTATTTACAACCATGAAAGTCAAATTCGCAGCCTAAAATTACAAGTGCAGAAGCACTAACTTCAAAGCTTAAAATGACCCTCTAAATGATAGAATTGGCCTCGGTCTATTACTAGAAAACTTGTAGATCTTTTTGTTATCTTTTCAGGGACTCCTAGAACTCTCCATTTGGAGATTGGTAGCACCCTATAGGTCCTGCACAAGTCAGATACGTCAAGTGAGCAAAAATCCGAAAATACACAACAATTAGCAATTAAGCCCACTTACTTGCCTAGGCCCAAAAACTGAATTAGAATAGGAAAATAAAGGTCCAAGAAAGGTCAAATAAGCTAAGAAGGATAGAAAAATACTCAACTAAAAGCACTCTATCAGGCATATGTTGACGAGGGGCGCTTAATTCCTCCTGCCGGGGTTGAGGATTCTTCTGCGCCGGCTATCGGGGATTCTATTCCCGGGGATGAGGCAACCTCTACCGCTCCGACGGGCGATGCTCCTGCCGACACCCAACCACCTTCCGTAAAGGAATGAAGGGTCGAGATGCCGATTTAATTTGAATTTGGGTTTTATAGGGCTGTGCCCGGAACACATTTTACTTTGTTATTTTTATGTTGGGCCCTGAGCCCGGAACATATATATATTTGTTAACCATATTTTATGATATCCGAGTTTGACCTACCTGGTAAATTGGTTTTTTATGCGCGCACCTTTGGTTCCAACAACCATCTAAATTATATCAGTATTTATTTCCAAGACTTGGATTTTCACAATGAATAACTCGCTGGGGGGTTTGCCCTTTGTACCTGTTTGATCAGAACCGACCAGCGTATCGTTCAATGCTCTAAAATCCTCTCAAATAGTTTGGTATGTATCAATAATATTGAATTACATAAAACATAAGTAATAATCTTGAACTGCATGTTTTATTCAAATTAATATCGTCGCTTTACACTAATTTCATGGCCTTCTTTAAATGAGAACCAAGTGTTACAACATTATTCATAATCGTTCTCGGCTTACATTCACAAAGAAACGAACCACTTAATACTTACGACAATATTACATTATTCGAACTGGTGGTCTTAATGAAAAAGAACCATATGTACCCGATAACTTATCACCGAGTTCATACTCTTGATAAAAAGAAACCACCCGTTTTCACAGGACGGTATGATCTCAATGAAAGAGAAATGTACGAACCCGGCAAATGATCCTTGAGTTCATACTCTCAATAAAAGAGAAACCCACACCACTTTGCAAGACAAATCTCAGCTATAATATTTCTTGAGCTTATCCGCATTCCATGTTAGTTTGATTGCTTTGCCTTCTAATGTTTCCAGCATGTAGGCTCCCTTGCCAAGCTTGTGTGTTATGCAGTATGGTCCCTCCCAATTGGCCGCAAATTTTTCGTTCCGGGCATTCTTGTTTCCAATATCCGCCCTCCGTAATACCAACTCGGCCAACTCAAATTGTCGTGGGACCACCTTCTTGTTATAGGAAAGTGCCACTTGTCCTTTGATTCTAAGATCTCGGGCATGGGCAGCAACCCGGACCTCATCCACTAGTGCAGATTCTACTGCCAACGATTCACTATTTGATTCCTCTCCTTCCCGGAACACTTGCTTTCAGCGCCATGACTGCAGACCGACCTCTACTGGTATCATGGCTTCTCTACCGTAAGTCATGCGGAATGGTGTTTCACCTGTTGATGTCTGAACGGTCATTCAGATTCCCCAGATTGCATAATATAACTGCTCTACCCAATCGAATACAGCGTCATACATCATTTTCCATAATGCTTCCAATATTGTCTTGTTCGCGGCTTCTGCTTGCCCGTTGGATTGAGGATGTTCTACTGAAGCAAATTTGTGCCAAATGTGGAACCCGGCCATCATTTCCTGAAATCCTTTGTCCGTGAACTAGGTGCCATTATCAGTAATGACCTCCCCTGGAATTCCAAACCTTGCAATGATATTTCTTTCGAAAAATCGCTGCACCCGAATAGACGTAATCGAGGCCAAAGGTGCGACCTCGATCCACTTAGTAAAATAGTCCACTGCGACTATCAACCACTTCAACTGCCCTTCGATCGGTTTGAATGGACCTAATAAATCCATTCCCCATTTGAAAAATGGCCAAGGTGCCGAGATGGATTGCAGCTCTTCTGGCGGAGATAATATCTTAGAAGCATGCTTTTGGCAATTGTCGCACCTTCTCACATGTCCTGCTGCATCTGCTCTCATATTCGGCCAATAGTACCCAGCTCGGAGTGCTTTCCTCGCCAACGCTTTCGCCCCCATGTGTTGTCCGTTGATACCTTCATGTATTTCGGACAAGACATATTCAACCCGATCCAGATTGACACAAATTAACAACGGGCTGTGAAGTCCTTTTCGATACAACTCGTTATCGACAATTGTATACATGGTCGCGGTCCGTATTAATTTTCTGGCTTCCAACCCATCACCGGTAACATGCCCTTTTCCAAATAATCGATTATGGGGCGCCTCCAATCTTGTTCCGTCGTGATCATCATTATGCAGGATGACCGGAGAATTTGTTGTTGGACCATGGTTCGGTTATTTCCAGGGCTCTTGGTACTGGCTAGCTTTGACAATATGTCAGCTCTAGTGTTGTCCTCTCTAGGAATATGATTAACCTCCACCTCATCAAACTCGGCTATGACTTCCTTTACTTGGCCTAAATATTTTGTCAACAAAGGCCCCTTCACTTGATAGCGACCCTCTATTTGAGCCGCCACCAGCTGTGAATCTGTGAATACCTTAACCTTTCCGGATTCCTGCTCCTTCGCCTGCATTAATCCGGCAATTAATGCTTCATACTCGGCTTGGTTGTTCGACGGTGGAAAATTGAGCTGTAATGAGAACTCCGTAGCTACCCCATCCGGGCTCTCGAGTATAACTCCAGCTCCACTGCCTTTCTTATTGGACGAACTGTCTACGTATAACTTCCACCAGTTATCAGCTCCTGAATCGTGAGGAGTAAGTTCTCTGATGAAATCTGCCAATGCTTGGGATTTTATGGCGTGCCGGGCTTCAAACTTTAAATCGAATTCGGATAATTGCACCGCCCAATTGATCATTCTTCCTGCTAAATCTGGCTTATGAAGTATTTGCCGGATTGGTTGGTTCGTCCTTATAATAATAGTATGACTCTGAAAATATGGTCTTAATTTCTTGGCAGCCGTGATCAATGCAAATGCCAACTTCTCTAACTTCTGATATCGCAACTCAGAATCACGCAAAGCACGACTTACGAAATACACTGGCTTCTGAGCTGCTCCGACCTCTCTTACTAATACAGCACTAACAGCTTCTTCGCCTACTGATAAGTACAGAATCAATAATTCTCCTGGTTCCGGCTTCGACAAGACGGGTAGGGATGACAAAGATTTTTTCATCTCGGCAAACGCTACCTCACACTCCGTGTTCCACTGTATTACTGCTTGCTTCTTTAACATCTTGAAAAATGGAAGGGCTTTTTCTGCCGACTTTGGCATGAAACGTGTCAACACGGCTATCCTCCCTGTTAGTTGTTGTATCTCTTTCTTGCTTCTTGGAAACTGCATATCTAACACGGCTCAACATTTATTCGGGTTGGCCTCTATTCCTCTGTGCGTCAACATAAATCCCAAGAATTTTCCGGATCCAACGCCAAAGGTGCATTTCAGAGGATTTAAACGAATATTGTATTTCCGCAACTTGCCGAACGTTTCCTCCAAATCTTCGACATACCAATTAACTTCTGCTGTCTTGACTATCATGTCGTCAATATATACTTCAATGTTGCGGCCGAGTTGCGATTCGAACACTCTGTTCATCATTCTTTGATATGTGACCCCTGCATTCTTCAACCCAAATGGCATCACGTTATAGCAGTAATTGGCCTTGTCGCCAATAAATGTCGTTTTCTCCTGATCTTCCGGGTGCATTGCAATTTGATTATATCTGGAAAATGCGTCCATGAATGACAATACCTTAAACCCAAAAGAGTGATCCACTAGCTTATTTATGTTCGACATGGGGTACGCGTCTTTCGGACACATCTTATTCAAGTCGGTATAATCCGTGCATAATCTCCACTTCCCATTCGGTTTGCGAACCATCACAACATTTGATAGCTATGTGGTATACTGAATTTCTCGTACGAAATCGGCATGTAGCAATTCGACGATATGAGCCCGCAATGCCTAAGTTCTTTCCGGTCCTAACTTCCACTTCTTCTGTTGTACAGGCTTCGATCCCGGGTACATAGATAATCTGTGGCAGCAAAACTCAGGATCTATCCCTACTATCTCTAACGCCTTCCATGCGAATACGTCATGATTTTTCTTAAGGCATTGAATAAGCGCCTCCCTCTGGCCGGCTTCTATCATTTGCCCGATGTTAATGACTTGATCAGATTGCTCACCTATCTGGATATGCTCCACCTCTTCTACAGGTTCCGACCTCCACTCTTCTGATGCCTCTCTCATATCCAGCTCAACCATATTTACTGGTCGTATCCGGCTATTGCTGTCCTTCTCGGTATCCCGAGCTCTTTCAGAATCTCGAGATGACGACAATGTTTTGCTTTCACTTTCTCGGATTTGTCATAATAACACTGCCGAGAATCCTTTTGATCACCACATATGGTCACCACCTGACCGTTGCCACCCACAAACTTAAGCTTCTGATGTTTCGTAGACATTAAAATGTCCCATTTATGGATAGTCGGCCTTCCCAATATCATATTATATTGAGAAGGAAAATCTGCCACCACGAACCTTACTCTCTCTGACTTAAACGCTTCCCCCGTGCCCAATGTCAACCGCAAATGAATGGCTCCTTTAACATTTGTATTCCCGCCATTGAAACTGATTAACATTGTTTTGCACAGTTTCAAATCTTCGACATCCAAGTTCATCTTTTTGAATGCGCTCCATAGGATTATGTCGGCGGAACTTCCGTTATCTACAAACATTTTCCGAACTCGACAATTACCTACTGTGCCAGTGATAACAAGTCCGTCTTCATGTCCCGTCACTACTCCTTCCATATCCTGCCTTGTGAAATACAACATTGGAGGTTCTTTGTCTCCTTCTCGGTCTTTAAACTTAGGCTGGGCTTTGATTGATAACACCTCAGATATTTCTTCCTTTGATTAGCAGTGTCTCCTCCACCCCCATGGCTCCCGAGATCACATTACATTAGAATTCGGGTTCCGGGAACATGTCCTCCTCGTCTCGTGACTTTTTCCTTTCACCCTTCTTCTCCTGCTGGACCTCATCTCCTTTGTGTTTGTTCTTCCAACCCCTGCACCTGTAATGCTGCTTCTTTAAACCGATCCAAATAGCTTTGCAACGTCTCCTCGAGTAATTGCTTTATTTTCCCCAAGGTGAACTCGGACTTTGGCTGCTTCTTACTAGTAGCGAAATTCAACAAGAATTTCTGCCCAAAATCTTCGAAGTTTCGAATTGATCTCGGCGGCAGTGTATGAAACCAAGTCTGGGCCAGTTCCGTCAATGTAGTAACAAAGATTCTTAAGATAATCGGCTCATCAATGCCACGAACGCACATTTGCAAATCGAACTCGTCAATGTGCACTTGTGGGTCCTGGGTTCCATCATACTTTGACAAAAACGGCCCATCAAAATCGTCCAAAAATCGAGCATTGACTATCTCGTCCATGAACGGGCTGTTATTCTACTGCCCTCGGCTGTACTTCCTCCGATAAACCGGTCCCTCCTTTCCATGAAAGACTGCTTGTCCTCCCTTGCCGTGATTTGTTACTCTTTGGTTGGTTCGTGGAATTTCCGGGTTCTTAACCCGGCTACGGACATTCTCTTCATTCCTAACCTCATCTCGGACTAGCTCGGGAACTCGGATATTTCTCATCCGACTACTAGACTAGTCATCATTTCTTGGTTGGCTCACGGCTGTCCTTGGATTTTGTCCTGTTTGTAATGACTCCTCCTCCTGATTCAAAATGTCTGCCTGTTCCACCATAGCTTGCAGCCTTCGTTCCAACTGTGTCATTCGTTGTCCTTCAGCACGTCTCCATTCTTCATTACGCTCCTCCATCTGATGAGTTATCGTCCGAATATCTTCTTGTCTCTGAAGGGCCTGTCTCCTTTCCATGTTTTCAATTCGGCTTAAGATCGAATTGAGGGCATTACTAACGAATCTCTCTCCTAGCTCTTCCTCCTGCACCATCCTTTGCGGCGGAATCTCCCTCTGTTGCTCGGTCGGGACAGGTGAAGAGGCTGCATCAGAAATGGCTTCAGTAACATGCACTTCCTCCCGTTGGACCATGTTTCGATTCTCCCGTAAGAGTATCTCCCTGTTCGGCATCTCTGAACGTGGTACTGACTGACTGTTTCTTGTATTCACCATTGTTAAATCGTGGGACTCGAATTTTATCGTTCCCCACAGACGACGCCAATGTTCTGTATATTTCAAGAACACAAATGTACAACACTATGGACTGAACGTTTGCTCTTTGATCATATTCCAACTCTCCTACTTCATAAATATCAATGGAAAATGATACCCTGAAGCAGACAATCACATAGAGATACACCAATGGACGTGGGGTGTGTGCTCTGTGTAATTGAAAGAGATAGAGTCAGAATGTGTGTACCTTGTTGGTTGCAATTATCATGCATTTATAGGCAACATACCTCGTAGCTGTTGCATGAACTGCTCCCGGGAATCTCAGCCTTAACTTCCCTATCTTAACCTCTTTTATTGACTTAGTCGTGTCCCACGTTTGATGAAAGAGGGGGTTACCTGGCAATAACAGTTGGGCCTTAGGGCTGAGCCCAATTATCGTTTCCATAACAGTATGAGAGTCATGGTTCCTTTCCATGAATGAGAGCTATGATTCCTCCATGAATGAGGGTCGTGGTATCCTCCATGAAAAAAAAAAATTATTTCCGCTGCCTTATTTTTTCAAAGTTTTTTTTTCTTCAGATTCCCAAACGTACATCTTCTTCTATCTTTTTATCTTATCTTCAATGTTTCCACTTATACCCAATCATCTATCTCCTCCTTAACCTTCACCTTCTCCGATTCCTTTACAAATTATGATTATTATTATCATAAATTCCATTTTTGTCTCGCATAACCTTTGCGATTTTGGTTCCATTTTGAATCATTATCGTATCCATTTGAAGGTCATTAATGTGAAACTCACTACATTGTTCTGAGTCCTTCACATACCAACCCCGAAGTCTATTGACATGAATATGTGATTGTTCGAATCCATTCTCGTATCTCAATTCTCCCTGCACTTATTATATTTGAAGTTCATTGATGTGAAGTCAGTTGCATTATTTTGAATCTTCATATACCATTCCTGAAGTTTATTGACATGAACATGTTATTGTTTCGAATCTCTTCTCCTATTTCAATTTTCTTTCTACCTCATTTAACCGAAGCACGTGAACTATCCTGAAACATCTATTGAACCTATTACTGATCAAAAGTCGTTTATAAAAGAATGTTTGAAGAAACAAGTAGCAAGTTGGACATTATCAATATTCATGCACCAACTTGAGGGGAACGTTGAATTGTATAATTTAAATTTTAATTTATTGTTATGATATGTTAGGTGATTACAGTTTATTATTATATTTTAATATTTGAACATGAATTAAGATTTGAAATTTAAATTATATCATTTAACAATATCCATAATTTAATCTAAAATATTAAGATTTAAAATTTGAATTTAAGAAATTACCAAATAATATTTTAAAGGTATAATTATAAATATAAATTAAATAAATATAGATACTCAATATTAAAGAAAGTTACGTATCTATCTTATTGAGAATTAAAAAAATTGTTATTTAAAATTTCTAATAATATAGGGTAATAATATAAGATGACATAATATTTTTTTTGTAAAGATAGATGAAATATTTTGATGATAAATATATCAGAAAAAGATTTTAATTCTCTAAACCCCGATATAGATGAAATATCTGTAAACAATTCAATTAATTCTCTAAACCAATATACTGAATATCAACGGTGGACAGAATAATTTTTTTTTTTTGAAAAGATAGACGGAATATATATATATTCCTAATGACAATAAATTTGAATAAAAAAAGAAAGAGAGTTCAAGTTTTTTTAAAATTAAAAGCAACTTTCAGAAGAGTCTTTATTTTTTCTTTCTCAATTTTCAAATTTTAAATATAAAAATGATTAGATTAGAAAATAAAAGATAAGAATGATAACAAACTCTTTCAAAATTACTCATAAAATGTCTAGATCCGTCTTCATTTAAAGATATATCAGATATTAGATTAGATGTGCATTTCTCTTACCACAATTTGAATAAAACAGTGTAGTTATATTTCTATCTTTAGAATTAAGTTATTATTCGCGAATAGGGGTATTTGCGTAAAGTGCGACGTCACAGAAAACCTGGTATAAGAAAGAAGCGTATTTTATTTTCTGTTTCTGAGAGTCACACTAAGAGAGAAGAAAGAAGCGAAGCGAAGCGAGCAAAAAAGCACAACAAACCAACGTGACCCCACCCTCTCTCTTCCCTCTTCCTATAAATGCTCACACTCTAACAAATCAAATACCTCTCACACTTGCGATTGGAAGAAAAAGAGATCATCAAACCCTAACACACTCTCTCTTTCTCTCTTCGAATCCGAATTTTTTTTCCACCTTCTCCTCGATCATTGCGATTGAGATCGAGATTAACCCTAACACACAAACAAACGCAAACAAACTGTTCCGATTCCGATTGTGATTCCGATTTTGGTTTCAATGGCTATGAGTGGTGCCTCTCCCAATCATTCCCCCAAGCCCGGCGTCTCCTCGCCTTGGAGCCAGATTGTCGCCGCCGCACCTCCCTCCTCCTCCCCGCCGCCGCCACCTGTTGTCGACGCCGTCTCTGTTAATTCTCCGCCGCCGGAAGATTCTGACAACGGCGGCGGAAGCAATGCCAATACCGGCAAGAGGGCTGCGTGGATTAAACCCTCGAATGCCGCTTGTTCTTCAGTCATGGGCGCCGATTCTTGGCCGCTGCCGTCAGAGTCCGCTCGCGCTCCGGTCAAATCGCCGTCTCCCTCGCTGTCTCCGTCTGAATTGGCGAAGGCTTCCACGGACACATCCTCCGTGCCATCACCATTGCAGGTTTTGTTCCTTCGAGATTTCATTAAAAAGGAAAATACAAAATGCTTACGTTGCTATATTTTTTTTAGAATTATATTATTTTTTTCGGTAATTCTCCGTTCTGTTATTAGTGTTTGTTGTTTTCTCTTTCATATTTTATCAACTGAAAACCAATATAGTGGTAGTCTCTTTTAAGTTAGAAGAATTTAGATCAATGTTGTTGATGCTGTCGATTGCAAATAGAATTTATCTTTTACCTTTTCTGGAATATTTGTTGTTTGGTTTTATAAGTGCACGTGTGTGTATTGTAGGATTCTGGAAGCGTGACTCCCTCACCACATAGGAATGTTAGGGATAATGCTAATGCGAACAACAACAACAACAACAACACTGGGCAGACTCACCAGAAGTCTTTTAAGCGCAGCAATTCGATCACCTATTCTAATGGAGGGCATCATCCACCACAAATGGCTGGCCCTCAAGGTCCAATTGCTCCTGCTGGGTCCCACAACTACAATTCAGCTCCGAAGGAGCATCAACCCAGAGCTGGATTTTTGCCTAATGATCACCCACCACAGCGAAATTCTTTT
The DNA here is from genome assembly GCA_007407185.1 of Glycine tomentella. Lineage (NCBI taxonomy): Eukaryota > Viridiplantae > Streptophyta > Magnoliopsida > Fabales > Fabaceae > Glycine > Glycine tomentella. The sequence continues at coordinate 28,748 of PYAF01002024.1, read as the reverse complement.
AGGCACCGGAATGGTGGTGGTCCACATCAGCGTGGAGATGGTCACCACCATCATAATAACTATGGGGGAAGGCGTGATCAAGACCCTGGAAATCAGGACTGGAATAATCACCGTAATTTTAATGGTAGAGACTTTATGTCCCCGAGATATGGTCCGAGGTTTATAAGGCCTCCACCGCCTCCTAATGCTACTCAATTGTTTCCACCACCACCTCCACTGCGCCCTTTTGGGGGCTCTATTGGGTTTCCTGGTATGTGCTGTTAATGAATACAATTATGTCCTTTTATAGTTTATGTGCATGGTCTGATGATTGTATGCATTGGCAGAACTAGCTCCTCAGATGGTATATATTCCACCTCCTCCGCTGGAATCAATGAGAGGTGTTCCTTTTGTGTCTCCAATACCTCCTAATGCAATGTTTTTCCAACCTCTGGATAATCAGTTGCATACTAAGATTGTCAACCAGATTGACTACTATTTCAGGTGTTGTTTATACTTTGATCAGCCATTGTTTTTGTTTTGTTTTACGATTTTTGTGTTTTAGAATGTTGACTGTAGATTTACCAACAAATTGTTTTTTGCAGCAATGACAATTTAATTAAAGATATATACTTGCGGCGGAACATGGATGACCAGGGCTGGGTTCCTATAAATTTAATAGCAGGCTTCAAGAAAGTAAGTTGTTTGGGGTATATGATTGCTTGGTATTTTAACTTTGGAGTTGGTTGCTTGATTGTGTTTATAATTGACTAATACTATGCTGCATTTTTTAAAACCTTTTATATAAAAATAATTTATTTGTTGGAGGATTAAATTATTTTTATCTTTAAACTCTACCATTTACCTGAAACTTTCTGTTGTATTGTATGGGTGATTTCTTAGCACATATATTGGATAATGATTGATGAAATATTTTTATGACCCCATTTGCCATTTAGTTTTATTGTTCTCTCGTAGACAATCATGGGATGACACATGGTGGTAGCCTATTTTTTGTGTTGCATATGCTTTTTGTCTCCCTATGGTTGCAGAGGTCCTTGCATTATATCAATGGAAAATGTTTGAGGGAAATATGAATTTACACTTTTAAGATCAGTATTTATATCAAATTCAAGGTATTACAGATATGGTGCATGGTAGGTGCTACATTTTTTAAGCATGGGATTAGGGTGTTAAAGCTGCAATCCTTATCTAAACTAGGTTTCTATTTCAGCAATTAATTGAATTGTTTACATAGTGATTAGAAACAGCTTCCGTGAACAAAATTGAGTCCTTTTTTATTATGTATTTTTTTTGTTCACTTAATGTAATATGATGATAATATGAAATTATTTATAGTGGACCTGTTATACTAACAGGAAATTTCTTGCATGTGTTGGGCTTCTGTGATAGTGTCTTTTTCTCTGTAACTCTCTTTGCTGTAATTTTGAAATGCCAGTGAATGTAGGATTCTAATAATAAAATCTATTTTATACATGCATATATCCACCACCATTGCAAGAACACAGAACTGTTTCTGTGAAGCTAAGTTTGAACCTTTTTTTAATTTCACTTTTTCCTTTTCCTTTGGATTTTAAAGCCAAAGTTATTTTAGCTTCATTCGATGTTGATGACAACAATGGCAATGAAGATGATGAAGTCATCCTCACAATAAAGAAAGTGTTCTATGTAATGAATGTATTGTGTTAACTGTTAAGTATTTTTCCAGGTATTATTGTTGTGTAAACCCTGATGTAGCAAAGCAAATATAGAGGATCTCTAGAAGATTAAATTATCAGATTTAAGATTAAACTGTTCAGTCGTTTATTTGGGTGACCTATACTGTGTATGGATGTTGAACTTGCTGAATTATCTAGAATTTGATTTTGACTAACATAGGTGAAATGGAAGTCGATGGGTAAATGAGTGTGATTGTCTTTAGGTGTTTGCCTCCTTTGCTTGATTCTTGGACTGTCACTTCTAAAGCTGACTTATATGTGGGGTAGTCTGGTAGAGTAGAGTTTATCGTATAATGTGGTTCTGTGTTTTGTTTTTCAAGATTTCAATTACTCCTTCTGACCCAAAATAAGTATTGTCCTAGGTTGTTTTACACAGACCAAGAAAAGCTATTAATAGATGAAAGAGAGTTATAAAGCTAACCTTAGTATTAATATTATATTAAAAAACTAAAGTGGCCCTTATTAGGGGCATTAGTGGAAAAAGCAATTAATATTACATTGAAAAGTAGCATGATACTTATTTTGGAACATTTTTTTTTTCAAATTTGACACTTATTTTGGAATAATATTTTTTAAAATGTGACACTTATTTTTGGACTGAAGGAGTACCATTCTGACCAAGTTTTGTTTTTTTTGCTAATTCTTCTACCATGGAAATGTTGGTTGAAGCATTGCACCATTAGATGACTAGTGTTTTTTTGTCCCAGATCAAGTATTTGACAGATAATATCCAGATTGTGTTAGATGCTGTTCGAACTTCATCTGTTGTTGAAGTTCAGGTATTTTTTTCTTTAGCTTGCCTTGAATTTCTACTTTTTAAAATTTAAGTAAACATGATATTTCAGGTATTGTTTGTTTGAGTTTTATTTTATTAAATTCATTTATTTTAAATTTATTCCTCTTCAATTATAGGGTGACAAAATAAGGAGAAGAAATGATTGGAGGAGATGGATCATGCCTGCTGGTCTGGTTCCTAATGTTAGAGGTTCTCAAACCGTTGGACAGCTGGCAGAACAAGTCCAAAACATTGCTCTGGAGACAACTATCAATGACAATGCTGGAATCTTAGATGATTCACAGAATAGACCTTTTGGGGATTTGAATAGTCAATATCTCCTTTCCACTAGTGAGGGTACTGCTCAAGTCGGTATTCAAGTTTCAGATCATTCTATTTCTGCAAGAAATTAGAGCTGCAGATGTTCTTTAAAATATTTTTGTGAAGAATATTCTTCAGAGGGAAGCAGGAAGCAGGAGGGATCATGGTCTCAAGTTTTACATATTGCACAGTGGGACATGGTTTCTCATGAGGTATCTAGGAAAACATTGATTGAGAAATGGGAGGAAAATACCTTTTTATAAAACAGAAAAAACACCAAATGGTAAAAATGGCCGGCAAAAGGCGCATTTTATATTTTGTGTTTTGGAGCTAGTAGCATGACTCTTGTGATTACTTGTTTATATGGGGTGTAATGTTCCTACTCTGGTGATGGGATGGTAACTTGGCTTTAATGTGGGGATTCTTTTTGTTTTTATTCCCCTGAATTCCCCTAAGCTGCTTTTTAAAATCTTTGGGGTCATATTCCCACCTGGTTTAGGAGCATTATATGTGAGGTCAATGATCGTGGGTGATGAATGAGTTTGATAGCTACTAGTTTATGACTGTGAGTGAAGGGGAAAGATGGCTTTCTGCTGATGGAGCTTGTCCCACAACTGCTTTACAGAATGATTGTATGATGCTATTTCCCCTCACATCATCTTTGGAATGACTATACTTTGGTTTTTTTTGTCCTCAGTTTTGCTTTCTTTAAACTCTTACTAGGCATAAATTGCCCCTGTGGGGTTATTAACCAAAATTATTATTTGCAGCTGTATGTGGTCGGGATCTTGTCAATTTGGACCTTTAAATTAGTTGTCTTAATTATTTCATAGCCCTACGTGTTCTAACATGTATTGATGTAATTGGTTTTTTTTTTTTTTTTTTTTAATGCTATTTGCTCTGGTGACAATTTTTTTACTGGCAGTTAAAAATCGTAAAATTGGTGCTGTGATTAACCACTTTCTGGTGGCATTTAGTCCCATAAATTGCTTCCCTAACTCGGCCTCATCTACAAACCAAATACCCAAAATGTGTTCCACTCATCTAAGCCAGGAAGCAAAGCAAAATCCAGCAAAACCAATCAACCAAAACAAAATCCAAACAAAATTTAAGCAATTTTAGCTGCTTCTTGAAGCCGTTGCCATTGTATAGATATCATATCTACATCTAGAAAGTGGTATGCTTTTTAAGAAGCTTGTATAATTTGGTAAGTATTTCAATCAATATGCCCTTAGGCACGACAATAACATAGAATCACATTTGGAAAAGATGGAATCCTATATGTTGTAGACATTGTTTGAGGAACCCTATATGCTGTGGGAGTAAAGTATCTTCAACAAGGGTGTTCTAGATTCTTATTCAAGACTTGTATCATTTGAAAATGTCATGTGAATAGCTAGAAACATGTAAAGTGTGTGGTTAATCCAATAATGTCCTAAGGGAACTAGAGCATGCTACCATGAGACAAAAGAGTGGTGGATATTGTGCTTGTTTTGTCCACAATGATGACAATGTGAGGGGGGAGGAAGCCGTTTGATACAGAGGTCAAGTCTTTGAGGTCCGGCTTGCGCCACGCTTGACAGCCTTTGGGATTTGGCTTTGAATAACCTTGGAAGCTCACTCCAAAAATTGTAATATCTATGATTTCGTTGTCTTTGAAGAGGGTTTTTTCAAAGGGGTTGGATCCTTTAAGCATTGCGAAGAAAATCGAGCTCAAAAGCACAATTGAGAATAAGGGAAAGGAAAAAGGAAATTTGAGATGAGTACAAGGTTTTTAGAAGGCAAAATTGACTTAAAAAAAAAAAAAAAAGAACCTTTTGATTTTTCATGAAAGAGAAGCTTCTAGAACTTGACTTCAATCGGGGTGTGTTTAGTTTGGAGTGTGATAATTTGTTTAGGTTGAGTGTTTAGTTTAGGTTGAGTTTGAATGTATGAAAAATTGTTTAGGTTGAATCAATAATTTTATTGGAGATATTTAAAAAAAATTGGAAAATAATTTACGGGGTCTAAAAGCCACTAGAAAGTGGTTAATCACATTTTGAATATTTTACCAAATAATTTCCGGTAATTTTTAATTGTCAATAAAAAAAAGTCACAAATTAATTATCACATCATCATTTAATAAAAAGATTTGATGAAAAAAATCAAGACCGATTAAATAAAATTTTAAGGACTAAAAATTGATAAATATTGGGAGACTAAAAAAATAATTTATTCTTATTCATTTATAAACCCATATGCGTACATGAATGGGTAAGAAATGTTCTAGGATAATAATTATAATTACATTTCATTTATGAGGAACAAGATCAACTTATACTTGTTAAATTTTTACATTATTTATTTATTTTTTACATATGAAATAAAATTAATTAAAAAGATTTTGTAAAGTTTATAAAAATCTGAATGAAAATAAACTGTATTTTATTATTTAATTAATTTTAATGGATCATAAGGTATCTGAGACGGAGCTATGCTTTGGGGTGCGGCAGGCCATGGCCCCCTGACTTTGTGCAAACTTTTAAAACTTATATAATCATATTATATTAAATGATACAATATATCTTAATTTATTCATTCAACTTCAACAACTGTTTTTGAAACTGTTGGTTAGGGAGTAAGGACGAAGCTTTTTATCTTTTTTTTTTTTTTCCTTTTCTTCAATAAATTATCAATTTTTTTTCATTGATGAGATTTAACTAACGTTAAAAGCAATAGAAGAAAATAAGATAAATTTTAACAACTTTAAATATAGAAAGTTTTAAATAGTAAGCAACAGAGCAATCTTATGCTCTTCTTAATAAATAATAATAACAATAATCTTTATCTTATTAAAAATATATTTTATCCACTTTTATAATGTAAACACCACATGTGTATTTTAATCAAATAGATAAGATTTTACCAATATGAAAACATACATAAAATTTTATCCTCTTTTATACTTTAAATACTGGATGTGCTTAGTGAATCTTTTGTATGGCTCTTATTTTTTTTTCCTGAATTAATTTGCTTTCAACCAAAACCACTCCACTCTTATTGTTCCATACAGAGTTTTAAAATATGAATCAATCTGATCGGTTAGATCGGTCGAACTATGATCCACTAGTTGGACTAGATTGAATTATAAATTGGATCGGCTACGTTATTGATTCAGAGTTATCCGGATTGATTCGGTTGGGTTTGTGGTCGACCCAGTGACCCAGGTCGGGTTGCTTTTTTTTATTTTATTTTATTTTAGTTTTTTTTTTTGTAATTTTGAGTTAAATTGATTTTTTTCATTCATTGTTAAATATTTTTTGCATCCACAATTGCATTTTTTGTTGAATTAAATTGATTTAGAAGTGACCACAATTGTGATTGAGTTGCAACTGAAATTGTAATCCCGAATCATTTTTTAAAACTGTGGTTTGAAACTTTGAATTGATTTTTTTATATTTTATAATCTACATTGATGTGATATGATTATATTTTATTTTAGTGTGAATATTGATATATGTTGCTATTGATGCCTTTGATGTTAAATGTTAGAGATGATAGTTATTTTTAACTTGTATTCTTTATATTTTATTTATGTTTTTAAGACTTTTGAATTTCAATGCACCAGAAGAAAGATTTTAAGATAAGTACAAAATTTTTATATTCTTTTTATTACATACTGAGTCATGTGAGTCAATTAATAACTCACCGATTCGATCATTGATCCAGTAATTTAGTACCATGATCGGATCGATTTTTAGAATTCCATCACTCAGTGTATCACAAATTGAAAACTACAAAATGCACATTGCAATTCAAGAATCGGCGTTTTTAACGAAAAGGGGTGTTTTTTTTTTTATAAATTACTGATTAGTGGTAATTTTTAAATTATTTACGGAAAAGGGGTAAGTTGAAAATTTTTTACGACTTCTAAAATCGGATAAAAAATTACAACTTCTGAACCTAATTTTTTTTAACTTACGACTTTGAAGTCATAAAATAAAATCGTCAACAAATATACGACTTTAATTTTTTTTTATTTAGAGAAGTCGTAAATTATTATACGACTTTCATTTAAATTTTTTTTAAAAATTTTTGGGAAGTCGTATAATACATTACGACTTCCTTTTATTTATTTATTTTTTAGAAGTCGTACAATTTCATACGACTTCTACCTTTTTTTTACGTTTATATTTTAATTTACGTTTTTTGTTTACGTTTTTTTAAGTTTGTTTAATTTTTTTAAATTATTTTTTTAGTTAATTTTAATAAAATTATTTTATTTATTATTTAAGAATACCCTAATTTTAATATATTTGTTTGATTTAATATTTTGTATAATCTTATTTATTTTGTATTCAAATAAACATTAAAAGAAAAAATTGTTTTGTTTTGTTATTTAATTTTGTTTTTTTAATTTTAATTGTTGTTTACTATTTGTATTATAAAAATTATGTTATTTTATAATTAAGAAATTTGCAAATTAATAGATGTTTAATTAAGGTATTATATGATTTTATTTGATATATTTTATAATGTATGTATTTTTATGTTAACATTTGTATTTAAAAAGAATTAAATTAAAATTTTTATAATAATATTGAATTATTGTTAACAAAATTTAATATTTGAGACAATAATATCTTAATGATTTTTGTTAACAATTATGACAATATTAGCCGTGTTGAAACATGTTCTGGCTAGGCATGTTTGGTGCACCGAATGCCTATATATAACCCTAAACACGCCTTGGCTGATGTTATGATTAGGGTTTAGGTCTTCAGTTACAAACTTAGGGTTTATGGATTTCGTTTTAGGGTTTAGGTCTTATGTTGTGATTATGGTTGAGGGTCTGGGGTTGTCATTGGGGTTTACGTAATCCGGTTTATGTTTAGGGTTTACATTGTTATTAATTAGGGTTTATGGCTTGGGGTATAGACTTAGGGTTTATGGGTGCCAGTTTAGGGTTTAGGTCTTATGTTGTTATTAGGGTTGATGGTCTGGGGTAGTGATTAGGGTTTATGTAATCTGGTTTATGTTTAGGGTTTACATTGTGATTATGGTTTAGGGCTTGGGTTAAAGACCTAGTGTTTAGGGGATCCGGTTTAGGGTTTATGGCTTATGTTGTGATTAGGGTTTAGGATCTGGGGTTGTGATTAGGGTTTACATAATTCGGTTTAGGTTTAGGGTTTACATTGTGATTAGGGTTTATGGCTTGGGGTACATACCTAGGGTTTAGGGGTTCCGATTTAGGGCTTAGGTCGTATGTGGTGATTAGGGTTTAGGGCTTAGATTACAGACCTAGGGTATAGGGGTTCCAGCTTAGGGTTTAGGTCGTATGTGGTGATTAGTGTTTAGGGCTTGGGTTACAGACTTAGGGTTTAGGGGTTCCGGTTTAGGGTTTAGGTCGTATTTGGTGATTATGGTTTAGGGCTTTGCTGCCTCTCTCATGGACTCGTGCTCATGAAGAGGCAAAGTCTCTACATCAATGACAAGTCGTTGCTGTGTAAACAACACCACTTCTCTATGCCTTTGTGCCTTTGACAATATTGACTTTCTTTCACCATCTGGTGATTTACTAGGACTAACTACATCTCCAGAAATCTCATTTTTACCAGTTTGTGGTGGTTGTATTATGGCTTTTGGTAAAGGGTTTAGGGAGTGTTTAGTGTTTAGGGTTTGTGTGCTGGCAAATGACGAAGGCAGAGAACGTGATGCGCAAAAGGTGGTTGTCAATCGGCATGATTATGAACATAATATAATTTAGTAATAAAATGATTGTTAAAATTAAAAGAATATTAGAAATGAATAATACAAATGAAATTAAAATATTATGAGCAATAAATAATATTAACCGTTGACTTCCTTGTATGGACAGTTACTACGATTATGTCCTTCAGTTCTACACAATGAATATTTCTTAGGCCTATTTGGAATTGGTTCGTCCATTTCATTATGTATACGAGTAGTGGCTGGCCTTCCCAATATCTGACGTCGTTTTGAAGAATCAGGCATAAAATATGGACCTACATATTGAGGTAATTGGTCTTCGCTTCCAAGGGAGTGAAAGTGATGTTGATAAACTTTGTAAATGTTTTCCAACTTATAAATAGGATCAACAAAGTCATCGTAATTTAAATTGCAAGAAGCGCACGCTGCAATTGCGTGCGAGCAAGGAATTCGAATGGCCTGAAATTGTCCACAATTACATGACCATTCGTTCAATTTGACAGTGCATGCCATTGCTCGTCGCCCAAGTCGCGTGTTTGCAATTTCTTGAACCTCAAACTCCCCCGTTTCTCGAACGTACATCCTCACATAATGTGAGATTGCAATGTGTCAATTTTCTTGCAACATGACAGATACCTCTTCAGAGTACCTATAACCTGTCTCTATCATGACCATGATTTTCATGCCATTACTAACAAATGAATCATTTATTTTATTAAATGTTTCATTCACTAAGGTAGTAATAGGCAATGCTCGAGCTCCTTTCAACACATAATTCATACATTCGGCAAGGTTGGTAGTCATGTGGCCATACTGTTTTCCTTCATCATATACCTGTGTCCATTTATTCTTGGGAATCTGGTCCAACCAATCTGCTGCAAGTGGAAACTCAGATCGCATTACGACTAACTTTGCCTCAAACCGAGATTTTCTCAACTCGTATCCTTTGGCAAAATAAAAAACAATAACGATTAATTAGGTTAATGCATAATAATGTAAGACAAATAATTTATGAAAAGTTTAGACGATTACCAATATTTATGACTTGTTTTTTTAAGTCAACATTCCTAAACTGTTTGTTAAAATTTGAAGCAAAGTGGTGAATGCAATAGACAGAAGATACATCCAATGTAGTCCATTCAACTCTGTCTGATTGCAAAGCTGCTAGAAAACCTGTTCCCCTGTCTGAAATAATACACAAATTCGGTTTGGTGTAACGTATCTTCTTAAATGATGCAAGAACCACATCCAAGCTTCTTTGCTCCCGCTCTCAACAATTGCAAAAGCAAGTGGAAAAATGTTTCTACTATCATCTTGTCCAATGGCAATCAATAAAGTACCACAGTATTTTCCAGTTAAAAGTGTTCCATCTACTTGCACAATCGGCTTGCAGTATTTAAAGCCTTCAATGCATGGCTTAAAAGCCCAGAACACACGATTCAAAATCACCTTAGAAGGGCCATCCTCACCATCTTCCATTGAAATGGATGTTTTGTATTTAACAACTGTACCTGGTACAAAGTGTTGAACTGCTGTCATCCATACAGGCAAATGCCTATATGATTCTTTCCAACTTCCAAATGCAAGTTCAAGTGCTTTTTGTTTAGCTATCCATGCTTTTCTGTAGGTCACATTATAACCAAACCGTTGCATCATGTCGGCAATCAAGGTTTTAATTTGGATACCTGGATTAGTTTTTACTAAGTGCACAATATTATGAGCAATAACAGATGAGTCTAACCTAACATGATCTTGTGATAAATGTGATGATGTGCAAGTGTGATGTCCATTTATTTTTTTCATGACCCACCTTCTACGTAACTTGCTGAACGATGCTCTAGCCCTCCAATGACAACTATTACCATATTCAGTACACTTAACACCATACCTATCACTCTTGTTTTCTTCAACATGAAAATTAAACGAATGTACAAAATGAAATTCCTTTATGGCATTCACAGTTGCTTGTTTTGATTCAAACATCATGCCTTCATAAAGGTCATTCATACTCTCACCGACTCTATTCGTAAATGGATTTGAGTACTGTTGATATTCTGAAATTTGGCTATTAATAGTTTTGAAATAAGAAGTAGACTGACTTTTAGTTTGATTGCTTGCTTCTCCAGTTTCGTGAAATGAGTATTGCTCATCTTCTTCACTAAATTCGCTAACATTGTCTCTGACTATTGGTTCTTCGCTATCCATCTGTAAGAACATTTGATTGTAATTTGTTAGTCAACATGGGAAGGCGTTAACATGGCAAGGAGAATGTGATGATAAAATATGAAGCATATTATTATAAACATACCTGGAAAATCGTAAGGAAGAAAGTAAAAGCAAGTGTTCGCTGAATCGCTTCAAACGTGGCTTTATAGTAAAGATGAATGAACATGAACCAACATGAATGACAAATCAAATCAAATCAAATCAGAAGATTTACATGAATAGTTAAATGATTTGCAATTAAATAAGTGTGACAAAAGGTCAATCGTACACACTTGACTTCCATGTACATTTGTTGAAGCCTTAATTACTACACTTTTTTTTAAAAACCCAACTTTTGAAGACCCAAAGACCCAACTTACTACACTCTTATTTTTAAAACCCTAGCCATAAAACCCTAATTAAAGCATAATTTGTTTTATTAATTTTTTTTTCAAAAGCATTATTCAAAACACGACTTTAAAGTCGTGTGGTATTATACGACTTTAAAGTCGTGCTAGCCTCCACGATTTTAGGCCATTTTCCATGTTCATTATGTTCAAAATTCATGGCATAATATACGACTTTGAAGTCGTGCCGCTCAAGCCGACTTTGAAGTCGTGTTATTGAATCCGACTTCAATGAAAAAATGCCAAAAAAAAAAATTAATAGCTCGTGCAAATATGTATTTAAGCTAATAAAAAAAATAATACAACAGCAAATATATACTTAAGCTAAGAAAAAATAATGGAAGGATTGGAACAAATAATGGAACCATAATGGAAGAAAAGACAAAGCCAACTTGCTTGCTGAAATAATTATTGAACCAACTTACAGTTTGATAGAAAATGGCTATTGCACATGCCTTGGTAATAGATTAGATTTGAAGCAAGTTGTACATGATAAAAAGTATTTTTTAGAGCAGTTTATACCATAACATTATATGAGTGTAGCACGCGCATGCCTTGGTGATAGCTTTGATTTTAGGTTGTACATAATAATGAAAAGAGTGGTCCAGAGCAGGTTATAGCCACGTGAAAGTTACACTATGATATGACCATTCAATTTCAATCTGTTCCTAAGGAAACAATAATGGAGCCGTGAATAAGTTTCAGTTGAAACATGATTCATTATGAGCAATAAAGCTTCCCATGTGAAGAAAAGACAAAGCCAAATGAATGAATAGTATGTCACTATTCCTTACTGCCATGAATAGTTATTATTTATTTTTAAAGGCATGTCACTATTCCTTTCTGCCATGAATAATTGTTATTTATTTTGCATGTCACGTGAATTGGAAAGAACAAGCTAAGAAATATTTAAATGGCTAAAGACAAAGTAAATGAATACTATGTTACTATTCATGTGCTTTGAACGTTGAACAACAATAATGCCTCATTTTTTAAGTTGCCTACTATAGTAAAGTGATGTTCAGACACTTCCTTTTCTACTCACAAGCTTCATCCTTCATCATTCTCACAAAGCGTACTGCTATTTTCACTTTCTTGGTCTTCCATTCACTAAGCCTTTTTCATCAATCTCACGAGCCTTACTTCTATTTTCATTTATTTGTTCTTCCATTTTCTATTCTCACGAACCTTACTTTTTTCTCTCCAACCTCATTTGTTTGACTCTATTTCTTCTTCATAAGCAATGGCAAACACCCAATCTGGTGGTCCTATTGATGAGTCTCTGTTGCGCTTACAAGAAAACCATATTTCAACCTTAGTTTGGCAAGGTGAAGAAAGAATGCTTCGTCCAAGATTGCATTTTGTTTGGGCTATGAGACACTTTGATGAATTAGACAACCGTGTGAAAACGTAATAACAAAAGCTGGCTTTGGTCATGTTATGACTATCGGTCAAGTTGATATCAACCAACATTTGGTAACTGCATTGGTGGAATGTTGGAGAACAGAAACTCACACGTTTCATTTTCCACAAGGGGAGCCCACCATAACGTTGCAAGATGTGGCATTGCAATTGAGCCTGAAAATCGACGGCCTTCCATTAACTGGTGGCATTATTGGAGATGTTCATCGCTGTTGTGAAGTCTTACTTGGGCTAAGTCCACCTGACAAGTATGTAAAGGGAAAAACTATTTACTTAACTTGGCTACGACAAAATTTTCAACAACTTCCTGATGATGCTGATGATGTTGTTGTTGCACAACATGTCAGAGCTCATATCATGATGCTGATAGGCGGTTGTTTGATGCCAGATACATCTGGCGCACGTGTTCATTTTATGTACCTCCTTCTATTATCAAATTTGACTGAGGCAAGTCACTATAGTTGGGGCGCTGCAGTCTATAACGACTACGTTTCTTATTCGTATTTAATTGATTACGCTTATTAATTTACAGAAAAATTTTCTACGTAATTTTGTTTGCGGAAAATTAATTATACGTAATAATTTATTTTTCTTACGTGTTCGCAAAATTGTCAAAATATACGGTTCAAATATAATTTAAGATACAGTCCTCCGGATACAACGTAGTCCCAAATAGTCTGTTTAAACATCAGATACATACAGCATAACATAATATCAAATACAGACAAACAAAAAATCACAAATAAAACATACAGTCATCCAACAGCACACAGAACATCCAGCTTCTTCCTTAATGCTTTCCTCAGCTCACTGTTCTTTTGCTCACCCAAATAAATTGGGGTCATCACAGGTGTCAAACCACAGACACAACTCGGGTAAGTATTTAATAAACATGATTAGATAATCGACAGAAATTGAAATAACGTTAAATATAAATAACGAATAAATCATTATTTATAAACAGAACCAGATTCATGAAAAATGATGCATGATTTCTTGTTAAATGATGCATGACTGAGATCTCAGATTATCACCACAGAGTACCATAAGCAAAATAGTTTCACCCACTCTATTGAAACCTCCCTCCACTCTGAGGGGTCAAAGGGTACCATTATCAAAATAGTTTCACCCACTCTAGTGAAACCTCCCTCCACTCTGAGGGGTCAAATGAAAATGATGCATGGTTTGATTTTTCTTTCAGTTCCTCTTTTTCATTAATTTATTTCTCAAAGTCTCATATCTTGGCACTATAAATTTTTAATCATCCATCAATATCAGAGATAAAGTGCCCACTATTTTATTAAGGAACTATTCTTAACAATATATGATACAAATCTTTAATCATATGTCCATGACCTAATTTCTAATAGAATAGACCATAGAAACTTTATCATAGCTCAACATCAATTGAATAATAAAATAACAAACAACATCATCAAGTTACAAAATTAATCTACAGCAACATAAGAGAATAACATACAGCAATCATTAAGTTACAAATTAATAAACAACAACATAATAAAATAACATACATCAACATTAAGTTACAGAATTTATTTACAGCAACATAATAAATTAACATACAGCAACATAAGTTACATAATTAATTTACAGCAACATAATAAATTAACATACAACAACCATTAAGTTACAAAATTAATTTTACAACAATATGATAAATTAACATACAGCATCCTTTAATTTACAGCAACAAATACAAGGATACAGCAAAGTAATCCATAGCCACAAAATTTAAATGGTTAAGTTAATTATTTACTTCCTTGTTAATCTAAATTAATTAATTTTTAGGTTGGTTAAAATTATTTATCCAAATTATAACTTATGTACCATAGTAATTCATTGTGACATTTTAACAAACACTTGGTGTGCCTAACTTATGTCTTGTATTAATAAATGATAACATGGATTAAATCATGTAGAACTAAAGGATAGCATATTCTAATCAATTATCTAAGCCATGAGTACCAAATACTCCCCATACCTTAGCTTTCCTTGGTTAGAATTTGACTACTTGTCTTCAAAAGCTCCTAGCTTTTTCACGTGACCTTGCTTTATGTGTGACCTTTGTTTGGCTTTTGTTTTTTTAGGTGAAAAGAAGATGGCTGAATGGAGATTTGGCCCGTGCAAACTCTGCCCCACTTTGGTCCCCATTAGCTTTTATATTGCTAAGTTTCTTGGCTTTTAGGGAAAAATCTCAAGCTTATAAGTACATTCCTTTTTTGTTGGTTCATTCTTATTGGTCTTTGTTTTCCTACCATACAAGTGTCTTTGATCATGATTTTTCTATACCTTTCTCCTTGTTTCTAGCTTGGTCCGTGAAATTTCATAAGTGTAGGTGCCTTGCTTTTTGATTTTTAATCTTTTACGTAGATGGCTTTGGTCTTTTGGGATATTTGTTGCATTATTGCTAAAGTTATTTTCCACTTGATCCAATGGTCTTCTTTCTTGTTTCTTGGCTGTCCATGTGTCCTTATTCTCAAGATTTTTTTACCTTATTCTCAAAATTTCTACAGCCTTCTTTATCCTTCTCTAATCTACACGGCCAATCTAAAATTTTGGAGTAAATATGTTTAATTTGAGTTTTATGGCCTAAACCGTGAGATAAATATGTTTTAGGGGTTTTTAATGCTTTATTTCCTTAACATATTTTCTTATAAATATTTGTATAATTTATGGAAGCTTAGTTTTAATTGTTTTATTGAAAGTACTAATTTCTAAAATTGGTTAAAAACTAGATTAGGTTGTAGTATATTTTAATAATCAATTTTTGAGATGTTTCTTAACTTCCTTTTAATGACTTTTCTAAATTCCTATTGGTTAATTTTGTTTTTATTTAGTAAAATGCATAAACCATTTATTTAAGAATTCATTCCTTCTATAATTAAAAGAAAATTCTCCAAATTGCATCTTTCCTGTTTCTGTGTTTTTGTCAAACTCAGATTAGTCTGTATTTCATTCTTTTTGAGTTATCTTTCAAAATTTCTAAAAATTCTATTTCATAGTTTTCTTTACTAAAAATGTCACTAATTTTCTATTTAGGAGCATACTAGACTTTTGTCAGGCTTCCATAACCTTACTGAGGTTTTCTGGCTTTATCAGAGCAAAAAGGGCATTTTGGTCATTTGGGTAAATGTTCAGGGGCATTTTAGGGACCTAACTGTCATTTGTGAAATTGTTCAAGGACATTTTGGTCATTTTTAAAAGTGTCCAGGGGTATTTATGTCATTTATTTAGAAATGCAAATTTACCAGAAAATGCACAGATATATTGAAATTTGAGGGTGTTACACAGTCTTAGCTTCCCTTTACCGAGCACTAGATCGGGTTGTGAAGCCCTTGCAAACTGAAATAGGCGGATGTCTTTTCCTCCTCCAATCCTAGGCATGGGACCATATCAAATGCGTTGCCCCGCATATACATGCCCTTTCTGATGAAGAAGTGCAAGAAGGACTTGGATTTCCTCTTGCATGCAGGTGGTCTCGACCGATGAGTCAAACTAACATTCCGACCAATTCTGTCAGATTGATACGCATGATATTCGACAGACTACAACTGCATGAGGTTCGATTCTTCCTCCTTCATGTTAAATTTTTGTTTATTTTTCCTACTGGTAAAAACATATGTGACAAAATTCTCTTGTGTTGCAGTTCTTGTGGACACCTTATGATACACCTGAAATAA
>PYAF01002023.1:182904-231656 GCA_007407185.1 Glycine tomentella | reverse complement strand
AAAATATAAAAAATTATAACATAAATAATTATTGTTTTGTAAGTTCTTTATACTGTATTTGACAAGAGGCAAAGTAGAGCTAATAAAACAAAGGAAAAATATTGTAACACATTTTTATTCTAATTAACGATTAGAAAAAAAATTAAAATATAATATACCAAGACTAAAAAAGATAAAAAAAAAGTTATATAATTGAATGTATGAATTAACTAGTGCAAAACTATTCTATTTAATTAATTTGTTTTTGATATAAGTCTCATCATTACAGTTGCATTGAATATTAAAAGAAGAGTTTTATTAGAAAAGTTTTGCTCCTTGTAATGATTTTACATCACGAAAATAAGACTGTCTTTTATGAAAAAAAAAATAGTAGGACCATTTTTTATTAAAAAATTTAGGTGAACTGAATCTTCTGAATTTATCAAAACATACCTCAAAATTCAATATATTACATATTATACATTAATAAAATTTTACATCAGCATTGGAAATTAAATGCATGATATCTTTAGGAGATATGAGTCACTTAAACCTTTGTTATCTAAAATAACAGTAGTGTTCAAAAAATATTAAATAAATATTTAAAATAAAAATACCAATATATCATTATTCTAAGACAAACAGAAAAAAAGGGTTTTTTTTTTTTTTTTTATAAAAAAGAAACGAAAAGAAAAAGGTAGCCAACGAGTGAAAGGGTAGAGCAGTTGAGATGTAGCTCTATCATAGTGAAATTGTAACCGGTATCTTTCCTAATCGATTACACGCTATTTATTTGAATTTTCCACCCATCTCTTCCTTGCTCCATTTTCCCCCCTCTCCTTTCTCAAACAAAACTGCTCTCTGACTCAAACGCTGCCCCCCCTTTTTTTTAATACAACCTAGTCTTGCCCTTAAAATATATCATCATCAGGACTATAAAAGAAAAAAAATTAAAAAAAATTCAATGCCTTCTTTTATTTTCAAGAGAAAACATGGCATGGAAAGAGTCGTTGTTGTTGATGTCTGCGAAGAAAGATCACGCAACCGCACGGAGTCAGTAGTTAAGGCAATTTCCTCAACTTGAACTTGAACCTTTTCTAACAACACCACCACTTTTTTTTTTTTTTTTTTTTTTCAAACTACTTCTTTATTCCTAAAAATCATTTTTAATTTTGAGTCTTTACGTGTTCTCAAGTTTCGTTGGTGGGTAGCGTGTGAACTGTGAAGTGTCAATTAACCGTTTATTATTATATACTAATACAATATTTTTGCTTTCTAGTTTCTAGAAACTCGACGAAGCAAAATTGAGTTACGCTTCCAATTTGAAGGTGTTGCTGTTGTTTGTGTTGTATGATCTCGAGCGTGACCGAGAATGAACCTGTTACCGGCGCGATCCGTGGACGAAACAGTGGAGGAGATAATGAGGCTGCACCGGTCGCTACCGGCTCGGCTGGGAATCGAGGAAGTGGATGCGGCAAGGACTCTGGTCGCGAACGTGGAGCGCGAGGACCAGGCGAAGCTCGAGGCCGTGGCACGTGCGAGGGAGTTCAAGGGTCCGCACGTGCCGGAGGAGCTCTTCGCGGTGCTGCAGGAGATGCAGAAGAGCGTGGTGCTCTTCCAGAGCAAGGAACAGAGGCGCGAGGCGCTCAAACTCCTCGATCTCGAAAACATCCACGTCCTGTTCGACGAATTGATTCTGAGAGCTTCCAATTGCGTCTCCTCGCGCTCCGGTTCGAAGAACTCCGTTTTAAAACAGGAAACTTCTTCTTCTTCCGTTTCTGTTTCTGCATTCAATAAAGAGCCTGCGAAGAGTTCCGAGATACTGTTCACGAGAGATGATAGCTATATGAATAAGACCAAACCCAATTTCTACCCTGATGGGTATACAATTGGGCCCAGTGTCTCATCCAAACCGCAGATACTTGATTCCTCGCTAATACCCGCGTCCACTTCAGGTATCTGATTTTTCTAAAGTTTCTATTTTGGACAAAACTGAGATGCAGTTTTGTATTGTTGATTTGAATTGAAGTTTTTTCTCGGTGATTTGTATAATAAATGTTTGAATTAAAAATCAGCATAAGTTACTAGTTATCTGATCAATATAAGATTATCATAATTTTTTTAGAGGTTTTTGATGTATTATTTTTCGATCAGAATTGAAGTTTCATCTCGATAATTTGCATAAAAAAATGTTTGCGTTAAAGATCAATGTATGTTATTAAGGTAAAATTTCAATTCGGATTGAAGATAAACACTTAAGATACTGCATGTAAGTTTTGTTTTGTTTCATTTGGATAACTACAATAGCTTATTCTAAAATTGGGTTTTAATTTTGTAGGTGAAGAGAGTGGTGATAAGTTGAGTTTGATAAAACTGGCTAGCTTAATGGAAGTTTCTGCGAAGAAAGGTACACGCGAGCTCATATTACAGAACAAGTTGATGGACCAAGTTGATTGGCTTCCTGATTCAATAGGGAAGCTATCTAGTTTGATCAAATTGGATTTATCTGAGAATCGAATTACAGTTCTGCCTTCCACGATTGGAGGCCTTTCTTCCTTGACAAGTTTGAATTTGTATTCGAATAAGATCGTGGAGCTTCCAGAGTGTGTTGGAGATCTCTTAAGTCTTGTGTATCTAAACGTGGGGGGAAACCAGTTATCGTCTTTACCTGCTTCTTTGGGCAGATTGGTGCATCTTGAGGAACTTGATTTGAGCTCCAACCAGCTTTCAGTGCTTCCTGATGCCATAGGGTCTCTTGTCAGCCTAAAAGTACTGACTGTGGAGACAAATGACATAGAAGAAATTCCGCATTCCATTGGTCGTTGTGTTGCACTTAGGGAGCTTCGTGCAGATTATAACAGGCTCAAAGCCCTGCCTGAGGCTGTGGGGAAGATTGAGAGCCTTGAGGTATTGTCTGTGAGGTACAACAATGTCAAACAGCTACCTACGACGATGTCGTCTCTGTCAAACTTGAAGGAGCTGAATGTGAGTTTCAATGAGCTTGAGTACGTGCCTGAGAGCCTGTGTTTTGCTACCTCGCTTGTGAATATGAACATAGGGAACAACTTTGCTGACATGCGATCCTTGCCAAGGTCCATTGGGAACCTTGAAATGCTTGAGGAGTTGGATATCAGCAACAATCAGATTCGTGTCCTTCCTGAGTCTTTTAGGATGCTAACTCGGTTATGCGTCCTGAAAGTGGAAGAGAATCCTCTTGAAATACCTCCAAGACATGTAGCTGAAAAGGGAGCACAGGTAACTAACTGCCTTTCTCAATTTTTAACCATTGGTTTAGGGTGTTCAGATTGCTATTTACAAACACTGTTTTTAGTTTAAAAAGAAAACATATACTCACTCTAAGCTTATGCTTCACCCCGTACATAACCATTGGATGGCGATGACCCACCTCATTGAGTTAGAATTACAAAACAAAAGAAGATAATGAATAAATGTTTCTTAACAAGTTCTGTTTCTTAGTTTTTAGATACTTGTTTTGGAAGTAATTTTCAATTTTTTTTTTTAATTTTGAACAAGAAATTAATTACTTATGAAGTTATTTTAGTAAACAGTTTTAAAACTAAAAAGTGAAAAAGAAATCAAACGTACCCTTAATTTCTGATGTTGTTTGCGCCAGTCATAATGGTATGATTTTACCAAAATTTCATTTCACGTTAGTCCTTGGTTTTGAAAATCAATGCTTATCCGTTATCAAGAACTGAAGTGGATTGGCAGGCTTTCATTTTAATATTTTTTCTTTAATTACAAAAGTATCCCTTTTTTTATACTTATTTACTGTGTTTAAAAAAAAATATTGAATTTATTTTTTTATTTTCACTACTGAAATATCTGAAAACAAAAAATGAAAACATAAAATATTTTCTTAAAACAAACTCCCCCCCGCGTTTTTTCTTCAAGTTTTTTTGGCGCTAATAAAAATCCTATGTTATATGAATCTCATGGTTTAAGTCATTGTGCATCGCAGGCTGTGGTCAAGTACATGGCTGATCTTGTTGAGAAGAAGGATGCTAAATCGCAGCCACTTATTAAGAAGAAAAAGGGTTGGGCTCATCATATGTGCTTCTTTTCAAAGTCAAACAAAAGGAAGCGTGACGGCGTTGATTTTGTTAAAACCTGATTAAATTCTACAAAAGCCATTCATGGCAAGCAAAAGATTCCATGAGTAAGTGGTTGAGTTAATTTTCCTGGTCATTGGTCAATGCTTTTAATGTACACATGGGAGTTGGGTATAGATCATGAAATAATTGTAGGTTTAATCATTGTTCACCAATCACCAGTAACTTTTGTGGCCTTAATTGACCTAGAATCAGCACTTGTGGCAAGGCTAGATTCCATTAGAGGAAGTAGTGGCATAGAGTGAATGCATTGCATAGTTTAATTGTTACTTTTATAATATAGATTGGTACTAATTGGTAAAGCTACCAAATCATTTGTTTGCTAATAATGTTGTGTGTTTATGACAGGAGATGTATTTGTTTATATAAAAAGGACAAAGATATAACATTGCGAGAGAATGAATTGGCACGGGAACCTTCCTTGGCTGTTGGAATTTGCTAACTTTGAGGCACATACTGTAGATTTTCTGTTCAATATATTTATTTTTCCTTTGTAGAACTTAATATTTTTTCATTTGTATTTCTGGTATCTCGAAAATGGAAACACGTGTACATCCAACCATTTATGTTACTTCCACTCTATTGTACATCCAACCATATGTTTACTTCCACTCTATTGTATTTTTCCTTTTGTAGAACTTAATATTTTTTTCATTTGTATTTTTTACTGTTGCTAATTCAATATAAAACTGTTAAATTTCTTTTCCCAAATTTTCTAATAAGTAATTTTGTTGGTTGGATAATAGGTCATACTTTTTTTATGAAATGCATTGAATTTCTATTATTTCGCATACAACAAACTAATTTGATTAAATCTAACATACGTATTCAATCAAATAAATACATTATGTCAAAATTTAGAAATTCTACATTGAAAATCTTTCAAGTTTTCTTATTTATTACTTGTTTATATTATTTAGGAAGAATACCTCCCCTTTTTTTACTAATAAATTGTCAGAGATTCAAGAAACCAATGAAATTTATCAAAAAGGAAAAAAAAGGGGATGTTGAAATAAATTTGCAAAGAGTACGAACTAAACAAAAACTAAAAAGATCCAATAATAAAGAGCATTTTCCTTCTAGAAAAGGCTTTTATTTTTAGTTACAAAAACATAATCTTATTTATTTTGAATATTTATTAAAAATTGTAAAAACATTTTTAGTATTTTATACAAAACTTTTAAAATAAAACTGAAATAAAAATAAGATAGTATTTATGTGGTTAACGATAAAAATAAAGAACAAAAATAAATAGCACTTTAAATATGTTTTTAATACCTTTAATATATCCTTTTTTAGACCATCATCTATTAATTTTTATTTTATTTTGTTACATGATATTTCATAAATTTTTGCATTTGGAACTTATCATTAGTCTCGGTCCATTAAGTCATGACATAAAAAGTTAATAAAATATCATATCATTAACTAAATCATAATGAGTGTCATGTCATCATTTAACGAATTAACTAACATGTACCAAATGCTAAAATAAAGGTCAAGTAACAAAGTTAAAAAATATTAATAGGTAGCAATTTGAAAAAAAAAAAAATATATTACAAATATAAAAAATATATTTAAGCCAATAAAATATATCAGTGTAATTCGAAATATATGCTTTTTCTTAATAAAAATAGTTTTTTGTTCATTTTAATAAATACTTTATCTACTTAAAAAAATACTTTTATAAAAAATATTTATTTTAAAATTATTTTTTTAATTTAAACAAACTCACTTATAGTATAATTGATTATACAATACTACATAATCGATCACTGCAACGTTTATAAATAACTTCTGGTACCATTACATAATTCAATACTTTTGGATTATATGTTCCCCTTCCTAAAGACATGATTTTTTTAAAAATATTTAATATATTTTTAGCCCCTCAAATTAGAAATTCATTTTTTTAGTCTTTCAAATAAAAAATTATATTTTTGTATCTCAAATTCAAAATATTTTTTTTAGTCACTCCGTTTTTTTTTTCTGCGTAAATATCTTTAGAAATGTCAATAAAGAGAGAGGGTTGTTTGCAGCATGTGAGGAAAATATCCTAGGTACTGAAGTTAGTGGATAGAGAGGGCGGTGGGTGGAGGCAACTTCACTTACCGAGAGGGATGAATTCGGGTACTAGTTAGGGGAGGATCAAATCCGTCACACCCCTTATTTATTTACCTTTTTGTTTTTACTAACTTCTTCATTGAATACATCAATGTGGGAGAATGCCGAATCCATTCTCAATCAAATAGAAGTGTGGGATGAATGACATGTCTCATTGGCTGGCACCGGCTTTGGACACAAGGGGTAGGCTATTTGGCTAGAATATTATGTCATTTAGAATTTGAGAAATTAAAAAATATAATTTTTTATTTGAGGGGAGAAACTAAAAATATTTTTTTTAAATATAAGAGATTAAAAAAATATAAATTTTATGTTAAGATATTAAATAAAAGAACCACTAATCTAAGAGATTACAAACATAATTAAATGATTTATTTAAAATTAGTTCCTTAACTGCAGGCTCGCGTGAATGTGAGGTACCTTGTCCGCTCTCTTGAGCCGTCTTCCTCCAAGTGGCTATATAATATAACTGATTTTGCATTCGGGTATAATTTGAGTTAATGATAAAAAATAGTGAAGGGTATGTATTTTTATTAATATATATTTTACCTACCCAATAACTTTAATTCTTCGTATCTTTTCTCTCTATTTTATTCTATTTCTCACTTATTTTTCAACCAAATAATTTTGGTTATACTCTATGTGTCCTTACCAAAATCTGGAATCGCCACGCACAAGGGTGGACGTGTTCTAGCTGGGTTTCAGATTCTGCACGTCAGATGGTGAGTCAACCTTGTTAAGAAAGGAGACTTGAAAAACAAAGGAGAAAACTTCGACGCTCAAGTAAATACATCAAAAATATGACAGTGAAACATATAGGAATGTGGCTATCCAAGGATAAAGAGTCTTGGAACATGAGTGAATGTATTATGTCCACCATGAATGTCTGTAGAGAGGTTAGATAAAACTTGTATTTATAGGATGAGCGTGGGCCTTGGGCCTTTGTTGATAATTAATCTATTGATAAGATAAATAGATAATTGCAGATGTTATAATTCGAATAAAATATGATGTGTACCTTATTAATAGTCTATTACTTGTAGATAAGTAATAGCTCATAGATAATGCCTTGTAGATAATCTGAATATAAAGTGGCTACACTTATTTGAATAAATAAGTATAACAGATAATTTGTTGGCAGGATGACCCGACTGCTGAGGGTTGATGTCCATGCTCATATAGGAGGGCTGACGTGGAGGATGGACACGTGTACGGAAGGTTCCATACGTGGTCATGTGTATTTTCCACATTTTGTACAGTACATAAGTCCTCCAGCCTCTGAGCCAACTTGTGGGCGAAAGAGGTTGTAAGAGCGTTATGGGTTGACGAGGATTGTCTAGTGTCAGGACTAGTAACCTAAAATAAATAAAAGAATGGCGAGCTCGTGACGCCTCTGAGTGTGGACAAGTGTTGTCCGGTGTCAGTGGTGATAACCTTGACAAATAAGAGAGTGGCAGACTCATGAAGCCCCCAAATATGGACAAGTGTTGTCTGACGCCGATGGTGATAACCGCGATGAATGAAAGAAATGTACGTGTGGAACTTGTCAAGTCCCTTTAGCCTAGACATATATTGTCTAGGCTGTCACTGTTCAATTGTCCAAGGAGGACATGCTCTATTCTGTAGGCGAGGTCAGACATGTTAGGCAAGTAAGGTGTCCAGGTTGGACGTTTTATCTTTATCTAACTGTTGTAGACTGTATTGAAAGCAAGCATTACGCTTATCTTTTCCCAAGGTGCGTGCAGTACACTCGTCGTACTCGTGCATACGTGTCACTTAGGGAGCGAGAACGTACTAGAGACGTGCGGTAGTGGGTGAGTGGCGTTAGGTCATGGCGGAGATTTCAAGGGAGTCTTTTCGAGTCCCGCCAGTAACTGAAAAGTTACACCTTCATTTAGATTGAATGGACATTTGACATTTCCTGTCACCGCCATTCTTTCTTTCTTTCATTCCCAGCTATTCTTCCTTCCAGAAACTTCCTTTCTTTCTCTTTCCCCGTTCAAGGTATTCTTCTTGTTTCAGCCATGTATATGTCTCCCATTTCTGATTCCGCTCTGGGTTTCGGAGGTAGCGATTTAGGGGCTCGATTGAGCAACCCTTTATATGTGAGGTTATCTCTGTGAGTGACTCCTCAGAGGAGGAGAGTCACTGGGAAACTCCTAACGATGAGTCTTCTTCCCCGAGAAGAATGCGGATTCTCGTCATGTCAAAGAAGGTTCTTCTGGCCTCCGTCAGAGGGTGAGGCCTTTTGCTGCCCTTCAGGCCGGGGAACCCATGCCCCTTACCACCATTCTTCCTCCAGCTTTCTCGAGAGGAAAGAAAAAGAGTGGTGGCAGAAGCGCTCGGGCTTCTCCTCGCATGCGACACAGCCGTAGTGCTGGGTCATCGTCTTCCACTCCGGCAGTGCTGGCTACGAGTGGGTGAGAGAAAATGTTCTCAAGTACAAATCTTCTCTCACTTCTCTAGCGTATGTCAATGCCATGTGCCACCAACTGCTGTTGACAGCACCTGAAGACTCTCGCAAGGTCGTTGTTGAGGCTTGCGGGAGTGATGATTTTCCATTTCTAAGGGCGGCGCGAGGTGCTCCACCTTCTTTTTCATGTACCGGTGCTTGTTTAAGGAGCTGGGTTTACTGCTTCCCTTCTCCCATTTTCAGTGTGCTCTCTTGGACTTCTTGAACGTGGCACCCTCCCAACTTCACCCCAATAGTTGGGCCATGGTGAGGACGTTCGTGATTTTGTGTCCGTTCTTCAAAATCCAGCCAGTCTTTTTGGTTTTCTTTCAGACGAAATTGATGGGGAAGATAGGCTGGGTCTCTTTGAACAATGTGTCCAAGAAACTGTTTGAAGTTGACTCCAATGTTTTTCGTTGCTTCAGGACCATTTTTTCTATGTCGGTGATAATGGTGTCGTGGTAGATGGCCTGCCACTGATGTTTAACCAGGATGGGAAGCCTCCTTCCCATTCTATTGGCAATATGATCCCACCAGGTTTAAGTCATTCGATGAAGACTTGTTGACCTTGGTGGAGAGGGCAGACAAAGCGATCCTGGAGCAGTTGCTAACTTCTTTGGATGCGCGAGCCATCTTGTCATTGCCGTTGGTAGATGACCCCCTCTCTGCTTTAGACGGTAATACATTCTGCCATTGTATAGTCCAAAATAGTAAAATGACACGTGACCATCTCATAAATGTCACCATACACGTGGACACCCTCCACGTCAGCACCATTATATTAATGGTGCCAATTCAACCTCCAAGTGTCAACCCGGACACACATGTCTGGGTTCCCTATCAACAACGCTAGAGGAGCATGAAAGTCGACCCTCTACAGGAGCACAAACACCAACAATATTATCTCATTATTGACAACATATCAAATATGCTAGGATATTCAAATAGGTGCAACCACCTTACATATAATATCCCAACAAGTTATCTACTAATTGTTACTTATCTACAAGCAACAATATATCAATAAGGTACACATTATCTCCTATTTGAATTAGATAACTGTCTGCTATAATCTGTTATTATCTTATCAACAGGTTATCAATAAACAATGGCCCAAGGCCCATACTCCACGCTATACATATAGTCTCACAGGTTCTCTCTAGACCACTTTGAACTCAACGTTCAACACAGACTTACTTACAATACTTGAATGCATTACTCAAGTTATTCATTCTCTACATCTTCACTCAGTTATTCTTTAATAATTGATGTACTTACTTGAGCGTTAGAGTGTTTTTCCTTTGTTTTGCAAGTCCCTCCTCTAAGCAAAGCCTACTCACTTCCCGACACTATAGAATTTGGAGTCCACTTAGACCACTCCAATCCACATGTGCAATTTCCAGATTTTGGTAAGAACAACCATATTCCTCATTTGTCTTCGTTTCTCTTCCTGTGTGTGTATTTTGACCTGGCTTGACACTTATGATTTTTTTGTGTGCTTTGCAGGTGTAATGGGTAATTTCCCATAGAGACCGTTACTAACGAATGTGGGTGCTAATGCTGATGGTGATGTTGTGCCACCCACCCCTGTCCATCCTCCAGCTGGAGAAGAGGGTCGACCCAATGTCGGGGTTGGCACTGCTAATTTTGTTGTTGCTTTCCCCAGCACCTCCCCCGCTGTTTTGGCTAAGAGGAAAAAGGATGATGGTATTGGGACGTTTGGTCATAAGAAGTCCCGAGTTCTGGTGTTTCACCATCCACTGTCCGGGCTTCAGCTCCAATGGTGGCGCCTGCTGTTATTGTTGCTCCTGCTTTGGCCATCGCTACCCCTGCTCCAGCGGTGGCCCCTGTGGCCATTCCGGCTTCTCCTCCTCCTCATCTTGCTCCTATCAAGGTTGTCGCGCTGACAGTTCCTGCACCTCCTCCTCCACAAGCTCCTACCATGCCTTTGTCTAGCATGCCTTTTTCTTCTTCTCGCCCCATCACCTCCCTTGAGTTTGTGCAGGCTTCAAAGGAGAATGACTCTTTGTGGAGCGTGGGGCATGTGCTTGAACGAAGGATTCCAACCTTGATTGAAAAAAATTTAATATGGTCAGTTGGTCTTCAACATTTTACGGATTTTGCAAAGCTCTTTCTTCACAGGAGTTTGGCAATCTTAGAAGAGAACGACCAGCTCCACCAAGAGGTTGTAAATAAGGCGACCTCTCTTGAAAAAGAGATGGCAAAGTTGAAGTCCTCCATATGTAATGTCTGGGAGTGGAGCACTCCAACCTAAACAATGTTGTTGTGGCACTTGCTGAAGTAGCCAGGTCTAACCTCCAACTGTCTATCAAGACAAGTATTTATTGTCAAAATTACTGCGCACCAGGTTAGATGGTGATGACCTGGCCAACCGAGGTAAAATGCTATTAGGAGAGAAGAAGGCTTTGGCGACTGAAGTTGATAGGGCTGTGGCAGAGAAGGACAAGCTTTCCAGGAAGGTGGCTTCCTTGGAAGCTCAATTAAATGAAGAGAAGACCGTTCACCGAGAGCTTGAAGAGGAGCTGTCCACCTACAAGCGTGAGATAGTGGAGCAACATGAGAAAGGTTTTCTCAAGGCCGTCAGGCAGGCCGACTTCTTCGCCAAAGACTTTGATTTGGGTCTCTTTGACCCGTTCAAGGATGTGAAGTATAATATCCTGAAAATAATATTTTAATTTATATTCATAATTATGAAGATATGATAATAATTACAAAAATATAAAAACTTAATTTAAATCTAAAAGAAAGACACATAAAAGCTTAGGAAAAAAAATGAGCTTAGTCAAAAAAATGGTAGAACCAATAAAAATTTGTCAATTATACTAAATCATTTAAGGTATGAAATCATTCTTTAAAATATTTTAAACAATTAAGTGCAGCAGAATTTTTTAATGACGTGGATGTCTTTAGTCAAGCACAATTCAAACATGAACTTCCAGGAAGTATAAAATACACATGGCAAAAAATTAAGTATGGCCAAGAGATATTTTTAGAGGCATTAAATGGGGAGAATCTTGATTTATATGGTACATGTATATGGACATATGCAACTAGTTCATATCTTTTAAAAAACTTCCATGTACCTCAATGCCATAAATGAAGGAATATTTGTAATGATTACTCTAGGATAAAAATCTCCAAAGATAGTTATCTTGTAACCAATTAACCTAGTATAAATAGCCTTGCATTCAGAAGTTACTACAAGAAACTCTCAACTTTTATCTCTTTACTTTAAGTTCCTTATTTTCTACCCCCTTTAGCTAAACCATAGTTTTACTCACTTCACGTAAGAAACTTGCTACTCCAACATCCACTCTCTACTCAGACTTATTGGAGGTAGGCTAGGCTTTAATCTGTAATTAAGTATTTATATACTTAATTGACTAGATATTTTTTTAGTTGGAGGTGATTTTGATGATATTCGGGCTATTTTTATTATTTTACTGCAAGTCAGACACAACCCGGACACAACCTGGACACAACCATTTAGCTATATTAAGCTGGACGTAATCATCCAGCTATACCAACCCGGACATAAGCCAACCCGGCCAACCCGAACATAAGTCACCCTGGACATAACCATCCATGCTATAGCTATCCAATTTGTACTCATCCTGGCCAACCCAGACATAAGTCACCCTGAACATAACCATTCCTGCCATATGAACCCGGACATAACCATTTCGGCCATATGAGCCCAGACATAACCATCCCGACCATATGAACCCGGACATAGCCATTTCGGCCATATGAACCCGGACATAACCACTCCGGCCATATGAACCCGGACATAACCATCCCGACCATGTAAACCCGGACATAACCATTTCTGCAATATGAACCCGAACATAACCAGTTTGCTCATATGAACCAGGACATAGCCATCCCGACCATATGAACTCAGACATAACCATCCCGACCATATGAACCCGGACATAACCATCCCGGCCATATGAACCCGGACATAGCCATTTCGACCATATGAACCAGGACATAGCCATCCCGACCATATGAACCAAGACATACCATTTTGGCCATATGAAGCCGGACATAACCATCCCGACCATATGAACCCGGACATAACCATTTCGGCCATATGAACCCGGACATAGCCATCCCGACCATATGAACCCGGGCATAACCATTTCGGCCATATGAACCCGGACATTACCATTTTGACCATATGAACCTGGACATAGCCATCCCGGCCACATGAACCCGGACATAACCATTTCGGCCATATGAACCCGGACATAGAACCCGAACATAACCATTTCGGCCATATGAATCCGGACATAGCCATTTCGACCATACGAACCCGGACATGACCATCTCGGTTATAGGAACCCGGACATAGCCATTTCAACCATATGGTTTTGTTTGTATAAGCTATAGTAGCTTAACCATATTTTTGGTACATATGATAGTATGAATATTTTCCATGAGGTTATATGTATGTGCTCATGGATTAAGTTATTGATGAAAATAATGGAATTTGATGTGATGATGGGTTGATTTCTACTTCCAAGTCCAGTACGAAATTTGTGAAACAGTATTTGATACTACATACAGTACGATATGTAGTGACCAGGTGCAGATACATGACGTAAATCATGCATGTTTGCGTAAGACGATCGCAGTGTCTACACCCAATACGAGGTGTAGCTACATATAGTACGATATGTAGAGGCCATGTGCACCTGGGAAAATTCATTTCATGCATTCATATAATTGCATAATTTTTGTATGAATTTATTTGGTTATATTGAGAATTTACTAACATACTAACGTGTTTGGTGATTTAGATTTTGCCTACTGAGAAATTTTATTTCTCACTAGATTTATCCAATGTTTTATTTTAGATGGCATCAATCATACTGTTCCTTGATGCACTGGACATAGCAAGGTATATGGATGAAGTCAGAAATTGCTATGTAGTAACTATGCAGCCTGTCCTGCGTGCTCACATTTACTTTGGAGCCCATTTTTCGATTTTTGTCTTTAGTGAGGAGTTTAATCCACATGACCCCTTCTTGCAATTTGCTCCTGTGTATCCGAACCCGGCCACGGATCCCATAATTGTACTCAGTGAAGAGGATAGCACAGGAGCAAATATTTGAAGAAGGAATAGGGGTTGTGGAAGTTGTAAATAAATAACAGTATTTGGAGTACTCTAATGTTGACAATGAAATAGAGAGGGATGATGTAATGAAATATGATATATGTATATTATGTTTTTACTTTAAATATGTTTTAGAAATTCTATTGTAGGAATCACGCATTAGATTATTTAACAATTTTAAAGGATTTCACCTTAAACAAAATAATAATAATAACAATAATAATAAATAAATAAATTAATATACACATATATATAAATAAATATAATAAATTTAGATCGTTACATGAAGGGTGGTGTCTTGCTTGATGAACAAGAGATTGCCTCAGCTGAAGAGGGAGCTGATGAGGAGCAAGATGATGGGGCCAATGTTTAGGCAATCATCTTTGTATTTTTTGCTTTATTAGCTTTATGACATGGAGGCCGTGTAATGCCAATAATTAGTTTAATGAAAGTATTCTTTTTTCTTCATCTTCAATCTTCTATGTTTTTGTATACAGTCTTCCGTTTATGAATTTCTTCTGATGATGAGAATAGACTGCTTGAATGGCATCCTTTCATAGTAGAAAATGAGACCTTGTAATTTATATTGTCTCATTTTTCTTGTTGTTTGAGGATGAGTAATTGGTTCTCGGACTCTGCTTGTCAAAATTTTGAAGCAGCTGAATTACCAAGAATGTGGATTGGGTTTTGAACGTTGAACGTGAATCTTAGATGCATATGTTGGACTCCTACTTTTGCAAGTGGCTAAGCTTATAACCCTACTTGCCGAGGTTCTTAATGAGTGAGTGTACCAAGAGCATGTCTTGGGTTTTGGGTGTCAATGGTGGACCTTGGACGCCTGTTCCTACAAAACAAATGATCCTATGGCCCTGTTTCTTGAGGTGCCAAAGGAGTAAGTATACAAAGGGTGTGTCTTGGGTTTTTGAGTGTCAAGGGTGGACCTTGGACCCCGGTTCCTATAAGCTTGTATTCCTACAAAAGAAAGCTTTAGCAATAGTAAAGTATGTCAAGGGTAGACCTTGTTGTACCTTGAGTTTGTTAAGTTTGATACTAGAGGAGTTGTCTATCTTGGGTTTTGTCGAGGCTTATCAAGGGTGGACCTTGGGTTTGTCGAACCTTGTACCAGAGAAATTGTCCATATGAGTTTTGTTGGAGGTTCACCAAGGGTGGACCTTGGGTTTATCTAACCTTGTACCAGGGAAATTGTCCATCCTGGGTTTTGCTAGAGGTTCATCACGGGCGAACCTTGTACTAGGGAAATTGTCCATCCTGGGTTTTGCTGGAGGTTCACCAAGGGTGGACCTTGGAGTATGTGAACCTGTAAGTTACCAAAAGCTGGTCTTGGGTTTCGTTAAAGGTCCACCAAGGGTTGACCTTGGAATTTGTAAACCTGTAAGTTACGATGAGCTATTTTTGGGTTTTGTTGAAGGTCTACCTTTAAGAATTTGTAATGTCCGCCAAGGGTGCTATAAGAAGTAGACCCTGGATGTTTAAGGACCTGTAAGGTCCACCAAGGGTGTTGCCAAAAACAAACCATGGATGTTTAAGGACCTGTAAGGTTCACCTTTAAGAACCTATAAGGTTCACCGAGGGTGTTGTAGAAAGTAGACCCTGGATGTTTAAGGACCTGTAAGGTCCACCGATGGTGCTGTAGATAGCGGACCCTGGATGTTTAAGGACCTGTAAGGTCCACCGCTGTAGATAGCGGACCCTAGATGTTTAAGGACCTTAAGGTCCACCGAGGGTGCTGTAGAAAGTGGACCCTGGATGTTTATGGACCTGTAAGGTCCACCGAGGGTGCTGTAGAAAGCAGACCTGGATGTTTAAGGACCTATAAGGTCCACCGAGGGTGTTGTAGAAAACGGACCCTAGATGTTTAAGGACCTATAAGGTTCACCAAGGGTGCTACCGAAAGCTGACCTTAGGGTCTGTGAACTTGTAAAGTACCAGGAGTTGGTCCTGGGTTTTGTCAAGACTGTACCTTGAAAAGTAGTCAGGTGCCGGTCTTGAGTTTTGTCCTGTTCCTACTAGGTTGACAAAAGCGTACGATATGAAAGAGAGAAATATGTTTTATGAATATGGAATTTAAGTACATATTCTCCTTGTTTATTCTTCGGATGTGCCTCATTAAAACCTCTCAAGCCAAAACCCTATTTTTTATTGGGATAAAAGACTCGAGTAGGAAAAAGAGTACATGATCTAGCCTTCAGAATATTTAGTTGTAGTAGAACTTTCAGTTGGTAGAATTCCATGTTCTTGGAATGACTTTACCACTTAGTTCCTGTAGCTTGTAGGCTTCGTTGTCCAGGTTGGTAGCAATCCTGAAGGGGCCTTCCCAGTTGGGTCCAGTTCTCATGCGCGAGACCTTTTCTGGCTTCACCTCGGACACGCTAGACTAGGTCGCCTGGCTGAAAGGTTTGTGGTTGAACCTTAGTGTTGTATCTTCTTGACATTTGAAGTTTACTATCTTCTTCTCTAATTTTGGCCATGTCCTGAACTTCCCTTGCAGTTTCTAGTTCAACCCTTATGTTTTCGTCGTTGTGTTGTTCTTGAAAAAGCATCCTTCTTGTCGATGGTTCTCCAAGTTCGACGGGGATCATGGCGTTTGTGTCATATGTGAGTCGAAAAATAATTTTGTTTGTAGCACTCTGAGGTGAACAGTGATAGGCCCAGAGTATGCTGGGGAGCTCTTCCTTCCAAAGACCTTTAGACTTGTCAAGTCTAGTGCGTAGGGCTCGGAGGATGTCTTTGTTCGCTGCCTCCACCCGACCGTTGGTCTGGGGGTGTTTGACAGAGGTGACAAGGTGCTTGACACCGAGCCATATGAGAAAATATTCATAGGTCTATGCCTTGAATTACGTACTGTTGTTAGTAACAATAGCAAAAGGTAGACCGTACCTGCATATTAGATGTTTCCACATGAAGGTTTCTACTTCACTGGCGATTTTTTCTCGTAAGGGCTTTGCTTCTATCCATTTGGTGAAGTAGTCAATTGTGACTAGTAAGAACTTGAACGCTTCTGGGGCTTTTGGTAGAGGCCATAGAATGTCCATTCCCCACATGGCGAAGGCCCAAGGGGAGGTCAGCGTGTGAAGGTTGTCAGGAGGAGTCCGAGG
Source organism: Glycine tomentella (assembly GCA_007407185.1). Taxonomy (NCBI): domain Eukaryota; kingdom Viridiplantae; phylum Streptophyta; class Magnoliopsida; order Fabales; family Fabaceae; genus Glycine; species Glycine tomentella. Next base: position 214,709 of record PYAF01002023.1, on the reverse strand, counting down.
AAAGTCCGCGTATTCCTGGCACTTCGTGTACCTTCGAGTAAAATTGAAAGTGTTGGTCCTGAGTGTTGGCGAATAGTGTCCTACTCGTACTATCTTGGTGGCTAAGGAGCGTCCCCCTATGTGGAGGCAGCAGATCCTCTCATGAAGTTCTCTCCGAACATGGTTTGCTTGCTGGCTGTCCAGGCACTTATGTAGAGGTGCTGTCAGTCTTCTTTTGAATAAATCGCCATCAAGGATGACGTAGTAACTAACTTTCCTTTTTAGAAGTCAGGCCTCATTTTGGTTTGTTGATAGTGCCCCTTTGACAAAAAAGTTTTTGTAAGGGTCATCCTGTTTGATTCCTCCTATTTGCTTGCCATTACCTCTTGGATGTCTATGGTAGGAGCTTGGAGTGTTTTCTAGATAATGGTTTTGAGGTGTTCACCCTTTTTAGTACTTGCAAGCTTGGAGAACAGGTCTACCCTGGTGTTACTATCTCTTGGTATATGATACATCTCGAAGTACTCAAAACTGTTGATGAATTGTTCTAGCGATGTGATAGTATTGGAGGAGTATAACTTCCTTGGTCTGGAACTTGTTGGCAACCTGTCCCTAGATGAGTTGTGAGTTCGAGTAGCATCTCAGACATTTATCTCTGACCTCTTTTGCGAGTCTGAGGCCTGCTCTGAGTGCCTTCTACTCGGTTTGATTGTTCGAAGCTTTGAAATTAAGCTTGAGGGCTTGTTCTAGCGTGATATTGCCAGGCCCTTCAAGAATGATACTTGCTCCTCTTCCCTTCACATTGGACGCTCTGTCCATGTAAAGATTCCACCAGTCTGGAGTGGATTCTTTGTTACTTGTGAATTCTGCGAGGAAGTCTGCCATGAACTATGTTTTCATGGGACCACGAGGTTCATATTGTTGGTCAAAATCTGATAGCTCGACTGACCATGCCACCATTATGCCTGCCAATTCAGGTTTTCTTAGTACTTGTTTGATGGGATAGTTTGTTTTAACTATCAGCTGGTGACTTTAAAAATAAGGTTGAAGGCGTCTAGCGGAAGTGACGAGTGTCAATGCTATCTTTTCAATCATTTGATAGCGTTTCTTGGCGTCATGTAGCATGCGGCTGGTGAAATAAATATGGAGTTGGTGCCTCGTCTGCTATCGAGAGATAGAGGAGTAGTAGTGCCTCTAATCTAGGTCAGCTTAAGACGAGTGGCGTGATGATAGTTTTCTTGAATGCCTCAAAGACTTGCTCACAAGCTTTCATCCCATAAGAAATGCTCGATCTTTTTTAGCAACCTGTAGAAAGGCTCCCAACTCATTCAGCGTTTTCCTGCCAATCAAAGCAAGGTAAGATGACAGTAAAACTCCTGGAGAGTGAGCCTTCACCAAAAGTGGTTATGAGGTCCACGTAACCCCTAGTTTCCTTCCTTTCTCCTGCAAAGCCAAGGAGGGGTGCAGGGTGAGGCTGAATCATGTCTGATGAAACCTTTAGCTTTTGGAAGTTCTTCCAATATATGATGAACTCCCTTGATTAATGAGGACCCTTGATATCCTGAAATTGGCCATTACAAGGGAGACTACCATTAGATCGTCCTTGTTGACAAGGTCGATTTCTTGGAAGTCTTTGTGGTGAATGTGGTAGGAGGGAGGCTCCATGGTGGGGGAGCATCGACATAGTTGATGTTGATGTCCCTTATAGCGTGAAGATGTTTTTTCCGAGACTGGCTGGATGGTCCTCCATGAGAGAACTAGCCCACAATGGTGTTGTTTACACCTCAGATTTGTTGGGCAGGCTCATCCTCCTATTGTTGAGGAGGCTGGTGTTCTTGTCTGGGCTGGTTTTGCCTTTGTCGCCCCCTGTCTTCTATTTTTACTCTTCTCCTGTCAACATCCTGGTTTTTGTGATGGTCTTCAAGATGTCCCCCGGATCTGGCTCTAGGTGGGTGATTATCAGGTATTTTTATGAACCGTGATAAGTATCCTGCCTGTATGAGTTCTTCGATTTTGTCTTTCATGGCCACACACTTTTCACTGTTATGAGAGATGATAAGGGTGTAGGTAGTTTCACCTGTACTTTTGTGTTGAAGACCTCCTCCATGATGGTGGCCCGATTGACCGTTAGGGGAGTATAACACCATACCTGGGTCCTCTCGGGAGAGGTTGGCGCTTGTCTAGCTTGTGCTTTTTGTCTGATCTATGTGGTTTAGTCTTGGTTGCTGCTTCTCACTTCAGTTTGGCTTATCTGACTTCATTTCGAAACTTAGACATCTCTTCCATCTGAATGTATCCTTTGACTCATTCGCATATTTCGTCCATGCAAGATGGTTGTTTCTTGCATAGACTATCCACGAACTTACCAGGATGTAAGGCCAAGATCATAGAGTGTAATGCTACCTCGGGGTTGAGATTTCGAATTTGGACAACTACTCGTTCGAATTGTTCCATAAATCTCCGAAGCGGTTCATCATCTGCTTGTCGCAGACTGGCTAATGCAGCCGAAGTTAGCCTATGAGATCGACTGGTCGCATATTGTGCACTGAATCACTCAACTAGAGTGTCAAAACTATTGGTGGACCTAGGAGGAAGTCCATCGTACCATGTCAATGCTGCTCCCTTGAGAAAAGTATGGAACACTCAACATAGTACAACATTGTTGTTGGTGTAGAGGTTGGCCTGAGTGAGGAAAGTGTTTAGATGTTCATCCAGATTTTCAACCTGAGGGTAGATTTACTTCCATAATGTGATCGACAATGGATGTCATCGCAGTGTCCATCCTCTTGGACGGTATATCTGTTCTAAACTGGGACCGCCTTAAGGGTTGACAGTCTATCGGGGGTGTGACTCCCCTTGAGTGTGCTCATTCCCTATGATAGGCGAATGTTCATCTCCTGGGGGATGTCTCGCTCTAGCCTTTAGCTGATCATGGTCAGCCTTCAGCCTTCGAAGTTCTTCTTCATGTCTTTGTTCCATCTCTGCAATGCGATTTTGGAGTTGCTGGATGGTGTCTTGGTTGGTCATGGTTGTTTGAGGAGGGTTAAAAGTTTCGATGGGAGTACTGCGTCTGAGACTAGACCGTGTACTGACCATCGACAGATTGGTGAAGGAGATATGTGTTTAGCTAGGTCGAGGAAAAATACGAGGCCGCAAGTTTTACCGCAGCCCCACGGTGGATGCTAAATGTTCTTACCAAAATCTGGAATCGCCACACACAAGAATGGGCATGGTACAAGTGGATTCCAGACTCTGCACATCAGACAGTGAGTGGATCTTGTTAAGAAGAGGGACCTGCAAAACAAAAGATAAGATTCTGACGCTTAAGTAAGTACATCAAAGATATGACAGTGAAACATATATAAGTGTGGCTATCCGAGTATAAAGAGTCTCGGAACATGAGTGAATGTATTTGTGTTCACCGTGAATGTGTGTAGAGAGGTTAGTTAGAATCTATATTTATAGGATGAACATGGGCCTTGGGCCTTTGTTGATAATTAATCTGTGTATAAGATATATAGATAATTGCAGGCTATTATAATTCGAATTAAAGATAACGTGTACCTTATTGATAGCCTATTACTTGTAGATAAGTAATAGCTCGTAGATAATGCCTTGTAGATAATCTGAATATAAAGTGGTTACACTTATTTGAATAAATAAGTATAACAAATAATCTGTTGGCCAGGATGATCTGACTGCTAAGGGTTGACGTTCGTGCTCCTGTCGCAGCACATTATGTTTCACCTTATCTTATTTTATTTTCTCACCTACTTATTTTCTTTCGTTTATTTCTTCTCTCTAAAAAAAAACTTGAGTGTTTTGTGTACAAGTATGTTGCTTTACTCTATCATTGTCAAAAATTGATACACTTTGTGTCACGTATGAAATGATGGGCCGTATTTAATGTAGTGTCTTTCATAGGGTTGAGATTTTTAGGAAGTGTCTTGGTCATACAATAATAAGGATTTCTATTTTTTCAAATGAAAGACATTTTTTATATCTATTGAAATTTTATCTTAGCCTTATAATGTCATGTCTCCTAAGCTATCCCACCTTATCCTATCATTCATTTTCATGCACCAAATGGACTTCTATTGTAGTTGCACTTTGTAGAATGCTTGACATACCTATTGGTATTTGTTTTAGTTTAAATTAGGTCTATCTATCACCATGGAGGAAGATATAGTATGGCAATTGCCTATTTTGACGTTTTTGAAGTTTCATCGTGCTCTGCCCATAATACCCTCTACCCCGGAGACAAAATTGGGCATGATTTCAAGGTTGATCACAAGTCATTATCTAAATATTTAGCAGCAATACGGAATTGCATATTGGATTTTTCTATCCTGTGTAACTTTGCACAGGTTTCGTCATTAAATATCCACTCAATTAATTTTGACAAACATATTTTTCTCTCTCTTATTTATTGTAACGAATTTACCCCTATAATCTCTCTCTTTCCATTATTTACTCTATACTGTACTCTCTCTTCCAAAGTTAATTGCTACAACTCACGTACTGTCTCTCCTTCGAAATGGCTCTTGCAATCCACGTACTGATTTCTACACTTCTGGTTCATTCTCACTTTTCATTCCCACATTTCCCTATATAGCGTTGTGTTTTAAAAAAAAAAAATTGTTGCCAGAGAGTAGTAGAGTTTGAATTAAAAAAAAAAAACAGTTAAAGAAAAATTAGGGAACTACGATACTTTTTTTTTAATAGGCTACAATACTTCTTTATATCCTATAATAATGGGAAAGTCTGGAGTAATAAGAAACTTGATGCTTCGGTTGCAGAGTGATGAATGAGTTTGGTTGCAAGGAAGTAACTTCAGAGTTTAGCTCGAGAGTATTTGTTGTAAGGGAAAACGGTAAAACAATCGGAGAGATGAGTTATGATGGAGACAATTAGTTCTAAAGTTATCTCAAAATTGAAAAATTAATTAAAAGTTAAAAAATTAATGAGTAGATGAAAGTTGAAAAGTTAATTTATTAAATTATAAATATTTAATAAAATTAACTGTTGAAATAGTTAAAAATATAAAATGATATAAAAGTAATAAAATATGATTTATTTAAAAAAATTTAATAAAAATGTTAAATAAATGTATTGAAGATAAAAATGAAAAAAAAAATAAAAAGTTAAAAGTTAGAAATAATGTTTTAAAAAATGATACTTCAAATATCATTTCAAAAAATACTTAAAACTACTAAAAGCAAATTTAGTTAGCAACCAAACAAACTTTTTAATTAATAAAAAAATTAGAATTAATTGAAATATCTTATTCAACATAACATAGCCTATATAAAAATGTGAGGTAATTGTTTTTTATTTTCAAGAATTATAATTAATTAGTTAATGATAATTGGTTGGGAGTGGGAATTTAATAACACTTAACCTGTTTGCACAGTATAGAAAAATCCTGCATATTTTCTTATGACAAGAACATCATCACTCGGTTCTGTGAAGCCTCTTCCACCTCTTTGAATAGGGTCCACAAAATCATCATCAACCTTTCAGAATCGTAGTTTTTCAGCTAATCAGGAAGCCAAGTGAAAATACATGACGAACCATATTAAAGATTCACGGCAAATTAATTTCCCAATGCTAGAGAGTGTGATAGCGGTGACCACTAAATACCATTGTATATTCTTTCAACAAGATAAACGTCAAACACATTCATGGTTCCATGGCTAAATGTCAGGGCTCTTTTAAACATCGAATGAGATGGGGTAGCAACGCTATACTCAAAAATGGTTATTTCAAGTGGGAATAAAATATTTCGTTTTCCTTAAAGAATCAAATATGTACAAAAAAAAAAAAAAGAAAAAAAAATGAAAAAAGTAAATAAATTTGAATAAATTATTGTATGTGTCTCACATCTCAAGAAATTAACAATTAAAGGAAAATATATTGTTATTGAAAAAATGATTTCCAACTAAAATCTTGTATTATAAATTTGAGGACTGAAACTGATATTATACTGGTAAAAAAGAGATTTTATAGTTTTAATTTAAATTAATATTATTACTATGTGTTCTTACCAAAATCTGGAAATTTCACGTGTGGGCTTGATGTGGCCTTGGTGGACTCCAAATTCTGTGACGTTGGAGTATGGGTAGACTTTGCTCAGAGGAGGGACCTGCAAAACAAAGAAAAAACACTCCGACGCTCAAGTCAGTACATTAAATTTATAAGGGTGACCAAGTGTGAGAACTCGGCCTAAGATGTAGAGAATGAGAGACTTGAGTAATGCATTCAAGTGTATATGAGAGAGAAGTATTCTGGGTGAATACCGAATGAGAATGGAGTGAGTAGAGAGAACCTGGAGGGTTGTATTTATAGCGTGGAGTGGGCCTTGGGCCATTGCTTATAGATAATCTGTTGATAAGATAATAATAACAGATAATAGCAGGCAATTATCTTAATTTGAATAAGAGATAATGTGTACCTTATTGATATATTGTTACTTGTAGATAAGTAACAATTAGTAGATAACTTGTTGAGATATTATATGATAAGGTGGTTACACTTATTTGAATATCATGGCATATGGTTATGCAATTAATGAGGAGAGAGAATATTGCTGGTGTCCGTGCTCCTGTTGAGGGTCGACGTCCGTGCTCATGTTGCGGCGTAGATAGGGAACCCGGACATCTTGTCCGGGTTGGCACTTTGAGGCTGAGTAAGTGCCTATTAAAGAGGCAATGCTGACATGGAGGGTGGCCACGTGTACTGTTGCATTTATGAGAGGGTCACATGTCACTTTACTATTTTGAACTGTACATAAGCCCCCCAGCCTTTGAGCCAATTTATGGGCGAAAGAGGGTGAAAGAGCATAGAAGTAATATGTCCAGTGTCATAGTAATATAGTGAGAGTTGTCAGCCCCCAAGCGTGGACATGAAGTGTCGAGGTTGATATCTCCAAAGGTCGACCAAAACTTTAATTTTTCATTTTGGATTTATGAACCTGTATGTGGACAGTGTAGTCCATGGAGAAAGTGCTTGGACTTCCCAATGTATACTTTTTGACTTTATTGGATAAGTCTGACTTGAGCAGGTAAATGAGACGTCGATGATGATGATTTTCTGCCAATCTGTGACTGTCTTATGTGATTTTCCAGAAATGTGCTCAGTGCCCTCATTAATGCTAGCAGTCATGTGCCGCCCACGCTCCTTACCCATGCACACGTGTCACTCGGGGAATGGTCACGTTTTATAGGGATCGTGCGTAGTGGGTGAAATCATGCGGTAGCGGAAACGGTTCAGTCATGACGCATGCTTCTAGAGGACGTTTCGTGTTCCTGCCCAAGTAACCGCCGAACTTTCCTTTGCTTTAAATAGCTGAGATTCCGTCATTGCCATTTCCACCTGCGTCCTTGCTCTCCGAACCTTCTTCTTCAATCTTCTTCTTCTTGAACTGTAAACCTTTCTTTCTTTTTTTTTTGAAAATGTCTAAGTCACCTATTTCTGATTCTGCTTTGGGCATGGGGGGTAGTGACTCTGGTGGCTCTGTTGAGCAGCGCATTATGCGCGATGTGATCTCCATTGGAGATTCCTCTGAGGAGGACATCCGTGGAGGAACTTCTGAAGGGTCTCTCTCCTTTAGGCGAAGGATGAAGCGAAACAGTACTGGAGGTGCCGGAGCTTCTTTTTGTGTGCGTCACAGTCCTTGTGTTAGGTCGTCACCAGCTATTCTGTCCATTCTCGCCAAGGGAGGAGTTCTGCAGGAAATCTCTATCCTAATGAGGGAGATAAAGGTGTAGAAGCTCGTCCTCAATATCTCTGTTGAAGCAGAGGGAGATCACTTCACCCTTGTTTTGCGGAGATCGTCTCACTAGAGCTGAGTGGAGATCATCTCACCAGAGATAGGTAGAGATCGTCTCTCCAAAGTCGAGTGGAGATCGTCTCACAAGAACCGCCAAGGTATAAGAGTAGACTAGCGACTAGACAGTTGAATGGTGATGATCAATCATACTCAAAACAGAGTTTTTGCCGGAGAGGAAGATGACGAGACTAAAGTGCAGTCTGCCATCTTTTATGTTTCTTGCTTTATTTTTGCTTTTTAGTCGTGGAGGCATTGTAAAGCTTTAAAATATTAATGAAATATGCTCTTTTCGCTTTGAATCTTCTATGTCTTCTTTTGTTCGCATAATTTCTTCAATTGTTTGCTTGTATTGGTAACCCATAACCTGCTTGACCTGTGTGTGTTGTTCAATCTTGAGACTCTGTAATTGAAAGTGTCCCAATCTGTTTGTTGAGAATTGAGAGCCATTGAACTGCCAAGAATGTGACTTGGATCTGTGGTGTCAAGCTTGATTTTTGAACTGTTGTCGGCTTCTTGCATTCGCAAATGACTATGCTTGTAGTCTTGCCTGTCAAGGTTCCCGATTCCAGTGTGTGCTAAGAGTATGTCTTAGGCTTTTAGAAATGTCGAAGATTGACCATAGACTTCAAGATTGCTTCTTGAATTAGAAATGTCGAGGTTTGACCATAGACTTCAAGATTGTTTCTTGAATTTGCATTGTTGAGGATAGACTTTCTGTCAAGGTTCCTACCATATGCATCAAATGGTAATGATATGTCGAAAGTGGTCTTTAGACAGTTATTCCTGCAAAATAGAAATGTCCTATGGTACTGCATGTCGAGATTTCATAGGAGTTAGGATACCCAGAATATTTTCTAGGTTTATCATGCCAAGATGGACTTGGACATTTGTATGCCAAAGATGTTTCTTTGTGGCTCATATTCCTGCATCAATAGAATTTGTGAGCGCTGAAATCATCATAATAAAGCATTTAGTACCTCGTGTTTCCTTAGTAGATAAGTTGATGAAAATGAGGTTGAACGCAAATTAATCTCGAGTTTTGAGAGTTACGGGTTATCAAGAATTGCTGGTAATTATGCGAGTCAATGTTATGGTTTTCCATGTTAGGATTCCATAATGTAGACTGATACCAAGAGAACTTGCTTGGTTTTCGAGAGATCCAGGGTAGATCCTGGTCGTTGTGCCAAGTATATATCCTTGGTTTTTATATTCCTGAGAATGTGTATTCCTGCAAGGAAGAAATATGACAAGGATAACATATGTTGAAGGTAGACATAGTTGTACCTTATGTTTGTCAAATCTGATACCAGTGGAGTTGTCCATGCTGGGTTTTGTCAGGATTCACCAAGACATGATCTTGGGTTTGCTAAGAGCATACCAGTGGTACGTCCACCCTGGATTAGAGATTGACCAAAGCTTCTAGGGTTTATGAACCTTGGCAGTCTACCTTAGCTTGGATTTTATAAACTTGTAAATGACCAAGAACGGATTCTTGGATTGCCAAGATAGGTCCCGGACTTACTAAGGCCAACCAATTATATGGGATTACGAACCTTTTACCAAGGACGGACCTTGGGTCTTCATGCCAAGATGGATCTTGGGCTTGATAAGGTCAATCAGTTGGATGGAATTATGAACCTTCTTCCAAGGACGGACCTTAGGTCTTCAGTTGACCAACGCTCTAGTCTTACGAACCTTGACAGGTCTGCGTAGTTTGGTTGAATCACCGAGGCGGACCCCGGACCAAGGACTGACCTTGGAGTTTCATGTCGACCAACGCTCTAGTCTTAAGAACCTTGACAGTTCTACGTAGTTTGGTCGGATCATCGAGGCGGACCTCGGACCAAGGACGGACCTTGGAGTTTCATGCCGACCAACGCTCTAGTCTTACGAACCTTGACAGTTCTGCGTAGTTTGGTCGGATCACCGAGGCGGACCCCGGACCAAGGACGGACCTTGGAATTTCCTGCCAACCAACGCTCTAGTCTTACGAACCTTGACACTTCTGCGTAGTTTGGTCGGATCACCGAGGTGGACCCCGAACCAAGGATGGACCTTGGAATTTTATAGTCAGCCAAATGGACTGGTCTTATTGACTGTACAATGAGGCGGACCTCGGACCAAGGCAGACCATGGGATTTTATAATCAACCGGGAAACCGGGATTACTGACTGTATGTTCGACCAAGGGGATGCCTTGGATTTTGCTGGAGGTCCACCTAGGGAGGCCCCAGGATTTAACGAACCTTTGGAGACTACCAGGGGCTGACCCTGGGTTTTATCGAGGTTCACTGGGTTAATGGATTTTAAGAACCTGCGTCTGACCAAGGGGCTACCTTGGATTTTGCTGGAGGTCCAACTAGGGAAGCCCTAGGATTTTATGAACCTTTGGAGAGTACTAGGACGCATCCGCCCTGGATTTTAATAAAACTTGCCAAGGACGAACCCTGGTCAAGTACCAAGACATGGTCTTGGGTTTTTGTCGAGGCTGGACCTGGGAGAATACTCAGGCAATAACTCTTAAACATCATCAAACATCCTAAAATATTGACGAAAGTAAAAGATAAGAGGTATATGTTTTATTAATATAGTTTAATATACATATATTTCCTCTGTTTATTCCTCAGATGGGCCTCATTAAAACCTTTCAAGTAAAAACCCAGTGGGAAAAAAGGACTTGAATAGGAAAAAGAGTATGCCATCCGGCCTTGAGCTCCTTAGCTGAAATAAAACTTCAGGTGGGTAGCATTCCAGGTTCTTGGAATGTCTTTGCCATTGAGTTCCTGTAGTTTGTAGGCGCTGTTATCCAGGCTCGTAGCAACTCTGAACGGGCCTTCCCAGTTTGGTCCAAGCTTGCCTGCACGGGGATCCTTTCGGGCTTCACCCTGGACGCGCCAAACCAGATCGCCTGGCTGGAAAGTTTGAGGTTGAACTTTGGAGTTGTATCTTCGTGTCATGCGGAGCTTGACTGCTTCTTCTTTGATTCTGGCTATGTCTCGAAGTTCTTCACTGGTTTCCAGCTCAACCCTCATATTGTCCTCGTTGCGCTGTTCCTGAAAAAGTATCCTTCTAGTTGAAGGTTCCCCTAACTCAACAAGGATCATGGCATCAGTACCATATGTCAAGCGAAAAGGAGTTTCCTTTGTAGCACTTTGAGGTGTACAATGATATGCCCAGAGTAAACTGGATAGTTCCTCCCTCCAGAGCCCTTTGGACTTGTCAAGTCTAGTGCGAAGGGCTTTAAGAATGACTCTGTTTGCTGCTTCCACCTGACTGTTGGTCTGAGGGTGTTCAACAGAAGTGACCAAGTGTTTGATACCTAGTCTGGTGAGGAAGTCTTCATAGGTCTGTGCCTTGAACTGTGTTCCGTTTTTAGTGACTCTGCATATAAGATTTTTCCAAGTGAAGCTTTCCACCTCACTGGCTGTTATCTCTCGAAGTGGTTTTGCCTCGATCCACTTAGTGAAGTAGTCGACAACCACTAGCAAGAATTTGACCATCCCGGGAGCTTTAGGGAATGGTCCCAAAATGTCCATCCCCCACACAACGAAGGGCCAAGGAGAGGAGATAGTGTGAAGATTGTCAGGGGGAATTCGTGGGATGTCCGCAAACTCCTGACACTTCTTGCATCGACGTCCGAAGTTGAAAGCGTCTGTCTTGAGTGTTGGCCAGTAGTACCCTGCCCGTACTACCTTGGTGGCCAGAGACCGTCCCCCTGTATGGAGTCCGCATATTCCTTCATGGAGTTCTCTCAGAACGTAGTCGACCTGTGAGCTGTCCAGGCACTTGAGTAGAGGCACTGTCAATCCTCTTTTGAATAACTCATTGTCAATGATGACATAGTAACTAGCTTTCCACTTCAGTCGTCGGGCCTCATTGTCATCTGCTGGAAGTATTCCCCTTATGAGAAAGTCTCTATAAGGGGTCATCTAAGTGGGCTCCTGTAATTCAACAGCCATTACCGCTGGGGTGTCAATGGTGGGTTTCTGGAGTGTTTCCTGGATGATTGTCTTGAGGTGCCCGGTCTTCTTGGTACTAACCAGCTTAGATAACAAGTCAGCCCTGGTGTTACTTTCTCGAGGTATGTGATACATCTCAAAACATTCGAAGCTGTCGATAAGTGTTTTGGCCAGATGATAATACTGGAGGAGTATGGCTTCCTTGATTTGATATTTGTTCGCTATCTGTCCCTGGACGAGATGTGAGTCGGAGTAGCATCTCAGGTAACGAGCCCCGGCTTCTTTAGCGAGTTTGAGTCCTGCAATAAGTGCCTCGTACTCGGCTTGGTTGTTGGAAGCCTTGAAGTTAAGCTTAAGAGCTTGTTCCAGCGAGATGTTGCCAGGTCCTTCAAGTATGATGCCTGCTCCGCTTCCTTGTACATTGGATGCTCCATCCACGTAAAGGTTCCACCAGTCTGGGGTGGATTCTTCTTTCCTAACAAATTTCGCTAGGAAGTCTGCCATGAACTGCACCTGGTGACTTTGGAAATATTGTCGAAGGCGTCTGGCTGAGGTGATTAGTGCCAAGGCTATCTTCTCGATCATTTGATAGCTCTTCTCGGCATCATGTAGCATGCGACTGGTGAAATAGATAGGAAGTTGGTGCCTTCCTCCTTCTTGGACAAGTGCTGAGCTGACGCTTCGTCTGTTGCTGAGAGGTATAAGAGCAATGGTGCATCCTGCCGAGGTCGACTCAAGACAGGTGGTGCAGTGATTGTCTTCTTGAATGCCTTGAAAGCTTGCTCACAGGTGTCATCCCAGAGGAATGACGTTGTCTTGGTGAGCAACCTGTAAAAAGGTTTTGTTTTCTCAGCAAGCTTCGAAAGGAATCTGGACAACGCGGCTAGTCTTCCGTTCAGCTTTTGAACTTCATTGACATTAGCCGGGCTATGCATCTGCAGTGTGGCTGAGCATTTGTCTGGGTTGGCTTCAATACCTCGGTGTGTAATCATGAAGCCAAGGAACTTGCCACTGCCTACTTCGAATGTGCACTTCTCGGGGTTGAGACGCATGTCATATTTTCGAACCTCCTTGAATACCTCTTCCAGATCTGCTACATGTTGGGCTACGCTCTGAGATTTGACAACCATGTTGTCCACATAAACCTCGACGCTGCGTCCGATCTACTTTCTAAAAACACGATTCATCAGTCACTGGTATGTGGCCCTTGCATGTTTTAGACCAAAGGGCATGACCTTGTAACAGTAGTTGGAATCTTCAGTGATGAAGGCCGTTTTCTCTTCGTCCGGAGCATGCATTCTGATTTGATTATAACCAGAATATGCATCCAACAAGCTCAAGATATGGAACCTGGACGCCCCATTGACAAGTCTGTCAATATTGGGTAATGGGTACGCGTCCTTGGGACATGCCTTGTTGAGGCCTGTAAAGTCTGTAAACATGCGCCATTTACCACTAGCTTTTTTGACATGACGACATTGGCAAGCCAAGTGGAGTATCTGACTTCTCTGATAAAGTTGGTTTTGAACAATTTATTTATTTCTTCTTTGACCGCTTTTCGCCATTCTTCTCCCAAGTTTCGCTTTTTCTGTGCAATGGGCTTGGCCTGTGGACATATCGCCAGCTTGTGACATATGACATTAGGGTCAATGCTAGGTATGTCGGATGATTGCCAAGCGAACAGGGATGCATTTTTGTAGAGCACATCAGCTAGATGCCTGTACTCATGGCTGGTGAGCCCTTTGCTAAGCTGTGTGCATTTTCCAGGTTTGGGCCCGAGTTGCAGTTTGACTAACTCTTCGATTGGTTTTGGTCCTTTGTTGATATTGTCATTGCGTGGATCCACATCGAAGGCTTGATCATTGCGAGCTGCAAATACTGTCAGTGTATAAGGAGTAAAATTTCTATCAATATTCATTACCTGGGTGGTACCCCCCGAAGTGGTACTATGTCTGACGACTGTCTGTTGAGAGTATATGGTGCCACTTTAAGGCTTTCGACGTAGCATTGTCTGGCTTGTTTTTGGTCTGCCTTTACAGTGACGATTTCTCCAGTCACAGTAGGAAATTTCATCTTTAAGTGGGGGGTAGAGACGATAGCCCCCAACTCGTTCAATGTTTTCCTACTTATCAGGACAAGATAAGATGTATCGGCATCTACAATATTGTACATGATTGTGAAGCTTCTGGATAGCAAACCTTGACCGAAAGTGGTCATTAGGTCGACGTATCCTAGGGTGTCGACTCTTTCCCTTGCGAAGCCTAGAAGAGGTTCTGAGCAGGACTGTATGGCTGATGACGAAATCTCTAGCTTCTGAAAAGTCTTCAGGTATAGGACATCAGCCGAGCTGCCTTGGTCAATGAGCACCTTCGTTACCTTGAAGTTTGCAATAATGAGGGACACGACCATAGGGTCATCTTGATGGATAGGGTTAATCCCCTTAATGTCAGCGTCAGTAAAGGTGATAGGAGGCAAACTCCGCATTGGAAGACTATTGACAGAATTGATGTCAATATCCCTGATGGAGTGCAAATGCCTTTTATGAGACCGACTAGACGATCCTCCATAGGAGAAGCCCTCTGCGATGGTATGGATTACACCGTGAATGTGTTGAGTGGGCTCTTCTCCTTGTTGTCGAGGGGGTTGACGCTCACGTACAGGTTGCGGTGGTCTTTGCCTCCCTCTGTCTTCTGCATCATCTCTGCGCCCGTTGTTGTTCCTGAAGCGACCCTCTCGTCGTTCCTCTTGTTTATGTGCTGGAGGGGGGTTATCAGGTTTTTTATAAACCGTGATAAGTGTCTTGCTTGGATAAGTTCTTCGATCTTATCCTTCAAGGCGATGCAGTCCTCAGTACTGTAACTAGTGTCGCGATGATACCTGCAATACTTGTTAGGGTGTCCTCCTATTTATGAAGGAGCGGGTAATGTTACCTGGACCTCTATGTTGAATGCTTCATCCATGATCATGGCTTGATTGACTATCAGAGGTGTGTATCTTTCGAACTTGGGTGCTTTAGAGAGAAGCTGTGGTTTATATGATCGTTGCTTCTTATTATTCCTCCGAGGGATGATAGGTGCCTCATGTTTTTCACATTTCTATCCAATTTGTCAGATTTCATTATGGAACTTTGACATTTCTTCCATCTGAATATAACCTTTGGTTTTTTCGCGTATTTCGTCCATGCTAGAAGGGAGTTTCTTGCATAGACTATCCACGAATTTACCAGGTCGAAGGGTTAGCATCATGGAATGCAATGCTACCTTGGGGTTGAGGTTTTTGATCTGAGAGTCGATGTGCAAAAAACGTTCCATGAACTTGCGGAGAGGTTCATTATCGGCCTGACGTAGTGTCGCTAGTGCGGCATATGTAAACTTGTGAGTCCGGCTGGTAGCATATTGTGCACTGAACTTTTCGACAAGAGTGTCAAAGCTGTCAATGGACTGCTCGGGAAGATCACCATACCATGTTAGCGCAGCCCCATTTAAAGATGTAGGGAATATGCGACATAATATGGCACCGTTGTTAGTGTAAAGGTTTGCCTATGAAAAGAAGGCATCGAGATGTTCCTCCGGATCAGTGGTTCCGTCATATCTCTCTAAGTGCAGAGGTTTCCAGCCGAAAGGGATGTCGACTTCCATGATACGATCGACCAAAGGATTACGGCAAGTGTTGTATCTCTCCCTTCGATAGCCCTGTATTAAACTGCGAATATCTGGAGGGTCGACAGTTTGTCAAGGCTGCGAGGGTTGTTGAGGATGTGACTCGCCTTGTGCTTGTTCTTCTCTGATAGTGTGAGTGCGTTCATCATCCCGAGGCTGTCTCGCTCGGGCTTCATCGCGATCAGCTTTCAATCTTTGAATTTCTACCTGGTACTTGCATTTCATCTCCGCCATGCGGTTCTGGAGTTGCAGTAGGGTGTCGGCATTCGTCATGGTAGTTTGTGGAGGGTTAGACGCGTCGACAGGGGTGTCGCGTCTAACGCTGGAGCGTGAACTGACCATGTACGTATGCTGATGATTTGTTTGAGGTTGCAGGGTAAGTTTTACCTGGGCCCCACGGTGGGCGCCAAATGTTCTTACCAAAATCTGGAAATTCTACGTGTGGGCTTGATGTGGCCTTGGTGGACTCCAAATTCTGTGACGCCGGAGTATGGGTAGGATTTGCTCAGAGAAGGGACCTGCAAAACAAAGGAAAAACACTCCGACGCTCAAGTAAATACATTAAATTTATAAGGGTGACCAAGTGTGAGAACTCGGCCTAAGATGTAGAGAATGAGAGACTTGAGTAATGCATTCAAGTGTATATGAGAGAGAAGTATTCTGGGGAATACCAAATGAGAATGGAGTGAGTAGAGAGAACCTGGAGGGTTGTATTTATAGCATGGAGTGGGCCTTGTGCCATTGCTTATAGATAATCTGTTGATAAAATAATAATAACAGATAATAGCATGCAGTTATCTTAATTTGAATAAGAGATAATGTGTACCTTATTGATATATTGTTACTTGTAAATAAGTAATAATTAGTAGATAACTTGTTGAGATATTATATGATAAGGTAGTTACACCTATTTGAATATCCTAGCATATGGTTATGCAATTAATGAGGAGAGAAAGGAGAGAGAATATTGCTGGTGTCCGTGCTCCTGTTGAGGGTCGACGTCCGAGCTCCTGTAGCGGCGTAGATAGGGAACCCGGACATCGTGTCCGGGTTGGCACTTGGAGGCTGAGTAAGCGCCTGTTAAAGAGACAATGCTGACATGGAGGATGGCTACGTGTACGGTTGCATTTATGAAAGGGTCACGTGTCACTTTATTATTTTGGACTGTACACTATGAATATATTATTATCTTTAAATTTAAATTAAATTATAATTTATTTTCTAGGTATCAAGATTCAAGATTGTTGTTAAATCTGTAAATTGTTGTAGCCTTCATATTTTGATGTCCTTACGTCCTTTTTTAATGTAAATATTTCGATAAACAACACAATAGGCTTAAGTAATAAATTTTTGAAGTAGATCAATATAGTCTTGATTGGAGCCACCGTCTCACTTTTTTAACCAAATTATTGCAAAAGATGTAATTTACTTTGATTTTTTGAATGAATAATAATAACTACTATTTTAATTTATAATAAAGACGACAAGAAGTATTATCTAAGTACATATTATTTTAAAAATTTAGAAACTATTTAATTATATATATATATTATAATTAAAATTTAAAATTATTTTATCTTATTTTATACGTAACAATGACTAAAATAATAGTCAAAGTTATGACACGGGTAAAAAAAAAACTAGTTAAACAAATATGTATCCTTATAAATGAATTATTACAAGAATTACGTTAAAAAATGGAGTTTTGAGGGATGGATCGTGGCATATTGCTAAGTTTTGATCCTATTAGAGTGCTAATCACTACCACCTTTGTGTTCTAAAATAGTAAAATATAATCGTGGCGGCATAGCATTCACAAAACTTTGCAGATATTTCGTTTTCAATAACTAGTCACGAACACGCAAGCATCATGCATACAAGAAATTTGAGGTTGTCATTGCTCCTTTGACCTTCAACTAATTAACTGAACAAAATCCCACTTCAACAATATCATTGCTAGACCATAGATATGAGACACTTGAGGACAGCTTAAAGACTTAAGACACATTAATTAATGAAAACCATACACGTATGAAATTAATTTACTATAAAATGCGCACACTTTAGAGGTTGTTCAAACCCTGGTATTGCCGTAAAGTAGTGCTTTTACATTTACAAACCTACTATCTAGATTACCACATTTCATATACAGATCTCTGCAGAATAGTCCAAGGTTTTTTATTTGAATACATACATGTCACCCAAATTGTGTTCTGGATTTGGATTCTTTTGTTAATTACGTTCTAATCAGCCAAGAAAAACAATGAGGGAGGTTGTCATTGTTGCAATTGCTGCTACACTTGGGAATCTTCTGGTTGGATGGGATAGTTCAACCATTGCAGGTGTAAATAAAATATACTCATATTCTTCTATAACATTATTTTATAGTCTAATCTATATGTCGTCATTGTCCTTATTCGAATCTCATCAGGGTCCACCTAGTGGTAAAAAATTCCAATAGTTTACATCATGTCTTAAGTTTAAACCTAATCATCATCACCATTGTACACTAATGAGGTTTGTAATATAATCATAAAATTGTGACATAAAATAAAGAGAAATTGTTGATTAATATTTGTAATAGATATTTTTTATCTTTCTCCCAAATGTTATTCTCTTTTGGGTTTCTAGTACATATGAAACAAATATTCCAAGTCTCAAAATTTAGAAGGTAACAAGAAAAAAACTTGTGTTGTTGGGTGATGCCAATGGCATTGACATTTAGATCCATGCAGGGGGCATGAGTTACATCAAACAAGAGTTCCACTTGGAAACAGACCCCTCCCTAGAGGGTCTAATTGTGTCCACATCGTTTCTCACTGGCACTGTTGTCACAATATTCTCTGGGACGGTCTCCGACATGCTCGGAAGGCGTCCTATGCTGATAACATCATCGATCACGTTTTTCTTCAGCGGTTTGGTGATGCTGTGGGCACCTAATGTTCTTGTGGTTCTGTTGTCGAGGCTGTTGGATGGAATAGCCATTGCACTGACCATAACACTCACTCCTCTCTACATATCAGAGATTGCACCACCTGACATCAGAGGCACTCTCAACACTCTCCCTCAGTTTTCGTGTTCCGGGGGAATGTTTGTGGCGTACATCATGGTGTTCTGGTTGTCCCTGATGGAGAACCCTAGTTGGAGAGCAATGCTTGGTGTTGTGTCTGTTCCTGCTGTTGCTTATTTTTTTCTGGCTGTGTTTTACCTCCCTGAATCTCCTCCTTGGCTTGTGAGTAAAGGGAGAATCACTGAGGCTAAGATAGTTTTGCAAAGAATTCGCGGCACTGAAGATGTTTCAGGTGATTCTAATGCAAATTAAACTTTTCTTAATTTGTTTTAACTATGTTACCATCATCACTGGCATATACTCACTCTAATGCTCCAACTCCAATACTTCAACTTCAAGAATTAATAATATATGCACTGACATTCATACTGTCTAACATTAAATCACAGACAATTATATATGTAATTTTGTTAATTTTTATAATAACTAACATAATTGTTATATAAAAATCATTTTTGTTTGCTTGGTTACCTCATTTAATTAGGATAATTACATTATTTGGTTATTATATGATAGCTGTTTATATTCCAGCAAAATATCCTTGTTTCTAAGAAGTTTTATTTTTGCTTTTAAGAAACTATTACAAGACTAAGATTTGACTAAGTTTTTATAAAATATTTAATAATATACGATGGTTTTTGACGGAGATTTCAGTCTCATCAGTCACAATTTTTTTTTATTTTTTTTTTATTTTCGTAATATAAAATCACAACAAAATTTCAATTAAGGTTGCGACAACAATTTAAAACCTTGAATAATATATATACAAATATAATTACATCTGATTTAATATTGTTACATATGTAATGTATGACGAAGGAGATCTATCTGAATTGATTGAAGAAAGTATAAGTTATTATAAATATCTTAATAATGTTTTGGATTGCTATGGATTAAAAAAAATTTGTAGGCCTAGGGTATGCTAATCTTTTAGAATATGCTCAACACCAGTATCCGTGCAGGTTCAACATAGCAATATGGACACTAATTTGGCTTTTGCTTTGATCAATAGGGGAATTGGCTCTGCTGGCTGAGGGTATGAATCCAGGGGGTGAAAACACCACCATAGAAGAGTACATAGTATCCCCCGCCGGTGACCTCATAGCCAACAAGGAAGCAGGGAGGGATTGCATAAAGCTCTATGGACCCCACCAAGGAGAAGTTTCAATGGTTGCACAATCATTGAGTGGACAAGGTAGCATGGTATCTCGCAGCATGTTAACCTTGTCTCGCCAAGGAAGCATTGTTGCACAGGCTGCAAATCTCAAAGACCCTCTAGTCAATCTCTTTGGGAGCATGCATGAGAATTTTACCCCCCTTGAAGCTGGTGCAGGTTCAAGAAGCATGCTAATAGGAGAGCCAGATCAGAGCCCCTATGGCAAAAGTGAGAACCTGCATGCTCCATTGCTTTCAGCACAAGGGAGCACTGTGGAGAGGGTTGGATCCAAGGACATGTTAAACGTTGGGAGCAATAACACTGACATTGGTGGAGGTTGGAAATTGGTTTATAAATCAGCTAATCAAGGTGGGAAAAGGGAAGGGTCACGCCAAAGGGTGTATCTGCGTGCAGATCCTAATGCTGCAGTATTGTCTCAGCAAGGGTCTTTTGTTTCTGGCTATGATTTACATGCAGATGGTGGTAGTGAGGCTTTTCAAGCAGCTGCACTTGTTAGTCACTCAGTTATCAGCCCTAAGGATATGAGCATCAAACCAGAATTTGCTGCCAAACGTACTGGTTGGGGAGGTTTGTTGGATTTAGGAGTCAGGCGCGCATTGGTTGTTGGAATTGGACTGCAAGTTCTTCAGCAGGTAAAACAAAACACGATTGATTACATAAACATCTAAATAAATACTTACATATGGGAAAAGACAAAAGAAGATAAAATGAATTAATTTAACTTCTATAAGTTAAAAGCAACCTATGCACTTCACTTTTTTTTAGAAGTTATCTTGATAAGCTTTTCTTAAAAGTTGATTTTCCTTTATGGATAAGTTACTTAATTTTATATTCTTATTTTCTTCTCCTATAACTATGTAACTATATGAAGATTTTATCCAAACAAGAACAAAGTACTAATTGGTATACTCGCAACCTTCTAGTTTTCCTATTGACGAGTTTGGTATTAGGGTGTCGTTTGATCATTGTGTACCTCAAATATTATGTAATAGTAGTTAATGAGGTTTAGCTCAACTAGTGGAACTGAACAATATCAACAAAAGAAGTCTTTGGTTCGTACCGAATCAACTGATTTTATATTTCATTAGTAATTTATCTAACCTTTGTTAAGATGCTCTGATTTTGAAATGGGGCAACCTAGCCCATCTTAACTTTCCTTCTCCAACATCAACAACACCTTTAACCCAAGTTAATTAAGTCGGTGTTAGATGAACCCAATGATAAATAAAAAATAGAACAAAAGAGAGAAAAAAATAAAATAAAATAATGATGAAAGGAAGAAAGGAGAAAAGAAGAGGAAAAGAACTAAACAAGGGAACGACTAGAACATAGAATTACTAATGGGTTTAACCCTCCACTTAGCTTATAGCTTTTTTCCACTTCGTCCTAAGACATACCGTCTGCCAATCTATATCCCACTCTATTAGGTCTTGTTTCACTACCTTTCCCCAGGTAAGTTTCGGTCGACCTCTAGCTCTCTTTGTGTCTAATACTTGATAACAAACTCTTGTTCTTACAGGAGCATCCAGTGGCCGTCTCATAATGTGTCCAAACCATCTCAATCTATGCTCCCTCATCTTTTCACATACCGATGTCACTGATACCTTTCGTCGAATATCCTCATTTCTTATCTTATCCATATTCGTATATCCACACATCCACCTTAACATCCTCATTTATGCTATCCTTATTTTATGCTCATGTTGTCTATGTGTTGGCCAGCATTCCGCTCCATATAGCATTGTCGGTCTAACAACTGTTCTATAGAATTTTCCTTTTAGCTTAAGGGGAATCTTGCGGTCACACAAAAAATCCGATGCACTCCGCCATTTCATCCACCCTGCTCTAATTCTATGACTTACATCCTCATCGATCTCACCACCTTTTTGCAACATTGATCCCAAGTATCTAAAAACATCTTTCTTGGGTACCTTTTAACCAAGTAGATGCATTGTGTCTTGATCACCATCTTTAACCCTCGAAAACTCACACTTCATATACTTCATCTTGCTCTTGCTTATCTTGAATCCTTTAGACTCCAAAGTGCTTCTCCATAATTTTAATTTCCTATTAACGCCAACTTTGGTCTCATCAATAAGTACGATATCATCTGCAAAAAGCATACACCACGACACTTCCTCTTGAATATCTTTCGTTAGTTCATCCATCACTAAGGCATAAAGATAAGGATTAAGAGCTGAACCTTGGTGGACATCTACCATGATAGGGAAATACCTTGATGTTCCATTACAATCTTTCACACATGTGGTAGCCTCATCATACATATCTTTGATTGCATTAACATACTTTAATGCTACCTTTTTCTTATCAAGAGTCCACCATAAGACTTCTCTTGGGATTCTATCATATGCTTTCTTAAGATCTATGAACATCATATGTAAGTCTTTCTTCCTTTCCCTATATCTTTCCATTAATTGTCTCATCAAGAAAATAGCTTCCATGGTACATCTTCCTGACATAAATCCAAATTGATTTACTGAAACCTTGGTCTCTTTCCTTAGGCGATGTTCGATAACTCTCTCCCACAACTTCATAGTATGGCTCATGAGCTTGATGCCTCTATAGTGAACAATTCTGGATATCTCTCTTGTTTTTGTAAAAAGGCACAAGCATATTTTTCCTCCAAGCATCAGACATCTTGTTTATTTGAAGAATCCTATTAAAAGATTGGTCAACCATTTTATTGTCACATCTCCCAAGCTCCTCCACACATTAATAGAGACGTCATCAGGTTCCAACACTTTATTATTCTTCATCCTCTTTAAAGCCTCCTTAACCTCATGTGTATTAATTCTGCGCACAAATCTTCTATTCAGATCATCAAAAACGTCCTCCAAATCCACCTCACTCTTGTCACCATTCCCATTAAAAAGATTGTTAAAGTAGTTTAACCATCTTTCACTTACATCTTTATCCCTTACCAAAATTTTTTGATTTTCATCATTGATACATCTAACTTGGGTGAGGTCTTTACTCTTCTTATCCCTCATTTTTGCAAGTTTGTAAATACCTTTCTCCCCATCCTTTCTCCCAAGATTTTTATACAAATCGTCAAAAAAATTTCCTCTAGCTTCCCGCATTGCTTTCTTTGCATCTTTTCTCGCTAGTCTAAACTTTTGCAAATTCTCATCATTGGGACATTTATGCAAAGATCTAAAGCATTCATTCTTCTGTTTAATAGCCTCTTGCACCTCTCCATTCCACCACCATGTTTCCTTTGTAAGAACTTTGTTTTCTTTGCTTTCACCTAACACCCTCCTTCCCACATTTTGAACACACATAACCATCTTATTCCATATTTCATTAGCTTCTCCAATAAACTCCCACAGTCCTTCACGCAACATATTATCCTTAAACTCTATTTGTTTCTCCTCCTTTAGCTTCCACCATCTTATCCTTGGGTTTTGATCCTTCTTTCTCAAATTAAGAACTTTGTTGAACCTAACCTCTAGAACTACCAACTTATGTTGTGTCGTCACACATTCTCCAGGGTAGACCTTACAGTCAATACACGAATTTCTATCTTCCCATCTAGCAATAAAGAAATCAATTTGACTACGATTTTGGTCGCTATGATACGTGATAAGATGAGACTCCTTTTTCCGGAAAAAAGTGTTCACTAGCATCAAATCATAGGCTAGTGCAATGTTCAAGGCATTTTCTCCAGTCTCATTTCTCGTCCCATAACCAAAACCACCATGAATTCTATCAAAACTTCCACTGTTTTTACCAACATGCCCATTTAGATTGCCTCCTAGGAAAATCTTCTCCTCTCGTGGTATCCCTCTTAGAACCTCTTCCAAGTCTTCCTAAAATTGGATCTTTTCATCTAATAATAATCTCACTTGGGGTGCATATACACTAAGGATATTTAAAATAAGACCCCCCACTACAAGCTTAATCATCATAATCATGTCGCCTTTCCTTTTTACATCAACCAGTTTATCTTTGAAACTTTTATCGATCATAATTCTAACTCCATTGCGACTCTTGATAGTACCTGTATACCATAACTTGAAACCTGTGCCTTCCACTTCCTTGGCCTTTTCTCCCACCCACTTAGTTTCTTGCAAGCAAATAACATTCACTTTCCTTTTGGCAAAAATATTTGCTAACTCCCTCAATTTACCCATTAATGTTCCTATGTTCCAGCTTCCCTATTTCATCCTAAACCCCTAGGCTGTGGTCGCCCGCCACGCTTGCCCATCTGCGTGTTGGGACCCTTGCCTTTTTGTCACCAAATTTGGGTGAAGACCTGGCGCCTTGCCTTTCAGCATGGATCCTAGCACAGTATTCACTCCATCCCGGGATTGATGTAGCGCTTTGCCTTGTGGCAAGGACCCTACCTCATTTTTTGATACACTCGGGGCCCGATGTAACGCGTCGCTATGAAGGGAACGCCCCAACGAAATATCATAAAGGTTCATCACATAAGAATAACTAATTTTTTAAGGCCGGTTCGCAACTCCTGATGCCAACCCTCCTCCTTTATCCTGACTTGGGACAGGCCATGCATGCAAACACACATAGACGGAGTTAAAACTATGTACCCCATTGCCCGGAGGCTCCACGCTATGCGTAGGTAATGGGGAGGGATTTCTTGTTATGGATACATTTACACACTTGTACTCTAAAAGGTTGTTATATATAACCAACCCAACCATATAGAATATTGTAATCTGACTCTTCTTTCACATTTACTCTATTATACAACATCCTAAGGACTTCAATTCTATTACAGTTAATCTTCAAAGTTCTTTTCCATATGCTGAGTACTTGATGTTTCCAAGTGTTGTTTTGAACTTGGTTATAGAAAGAGAGATATGTTGATAGGAAAAGTTAAAATTGCATATTTTCTGTAGTTGTATTGTGTTAATTACACACTATACTAGATTATTTCTTAGATTTTAAAAACAGAAGTTTTTTTGTTGCAGGCTGCTGGCATAAATGGATTTCTATACTATGCTCCCCAGATTCTTGAACAGGCAGGTGTTGGGCCACTTCTGTCAAATTTGGGTATTAGTTCAAGATCTGCTTCATTACTTGTAAATGTCATTACAACATTCACTATGCTTCCTTGTATAGCCGTTTCCATGAGGCTCATGGATATTGCTGGCAGGAGGTATGCTTGAATTTCCTTTTAGTCTTGTACTAGATTAGATTGGTGGAATGTTTAGCCGTTTTACAAGGTTACTACTTCAAGGTTCATTAATTTCTAAGGCTAGATAGTATCGTATTAGGAATTGAAATAATTTATCTCCATTTTCTGTCCCTTTAGTCCGTTCCCCCAATTAAAAATAACATGGTAGTTAAAAGTGAGACTCTCTGTTCCATCATATTAGTGCAACAAAAATAAAAAATTTAACACTTAAATATATTTAGTTCTTATAATAAATTTATTTTCTGCTTTTAGTTCTTATAAAAAATCGTGCTTTTGATTTTTATTAAATTTTATTTAATAGTTTTATTTTTTTAATGATACTTTTTAGTGCTTATAATTCTGTGAACTTTTTTTTTTCAATCCCTCTTGTATTAGAAGATATAAATTTTAATTTTAATTAAAAAAGAAGATATTAATTTTAATATCTATTATTTAAGAAACATCAAGTCTATTTTTCAATAAATATTATATAGTTGCCACATTATGGGTGAACAGTGACTCGAATTAAAATGATAAAATGGAATTCTATTGGATTAAAATTATTAGAAATTTTTTATAGGAACTAAAACCATAAAAACAAGTATATTACTTTAACTAGAAACAATATGTTAAACTAGAATGTAACAAATCATGATGAGCAATGACAATGACATTTTTATATATTTTCTCATGATAGGTCAATAATGCTATACACAATACCCATTCTGGTAGTGTCTCTCATGGTACTAGTACTCCGAGACTCATTTCACATGGGTTCCACCATCAATGCAACAATCACTGCAGTGAGTGTTGTGGTATACGAAAGCAGCTTCTGCATGGGATTTGGTGTGATTCCCAACATCTTATGTTCAGAAATCTTCCCAACAAGTGTCCGTGGAATATGCATTTCTATTTGCTCCCTCACATTTTGGATCAGCACATTGATAGTCACTTCTTCATTTCCCTTCTTGCTCCATCTCCTTGGTCTCACCGGGGTCTTTGGATTATTCGTTGTTGGGTGCATCATTGCATGGATATTTGTCTACTTGAAAGTTCCTGAAACAAAGGGCATGCCTCTTGAAGTCATCATTGAGTTCTTTTCTATTGGTGCAAAGCCTGAATGAAACGTACTGATCTTGCTAGGTTCGGAAGCAAATTAAAATCTGAATTAATACTCACATAATTTTCATCACAAGGAGGATGGAAAGAAGGATACTGCCATTGAAATATTTTCAAGTTTGATTGCTTTTGATTCCCCTATAATTGTGAGTTTAAAATTTTGTTGCAGGAAGATTGACACCATTTTGGAAACTTTCTACTTTTCTCCTCTGAAAAGAAGAGTATAATAATCTAATATTTATTTAGACAAAATGTAATTATACCTACAGCTTGTTTGGATACACTATTGGATGGGTACTCATTTAACATATATTTTCAGGAGAAAAATTCTCAAAAATACACTAATATTCAAACAGGTCCATAATCTTTCACTTCTTAACTGAAGCTACTAATACTAGCATAGCTCTTGTATTGCTATTGGATGTGATGATAAACTGCGTTGCGATAACATACAGTGATGGTTCTGATAGCACGATTGAGTTGGACGATCGCCAAGACCTTATTTTTAGATGACCACTACAATTTTCTTATTTAATATATACAAATTTAAAAATAAAGTTTATATAATTAAAATTATATTAAAAATTTATTTTAGGAAATAAAACAATTACAGGTTATTAGTCAATTAATAGGTGATGTTTATACTTTTCAACAAAAATTTAAACACAATTTTGGAAAAATAAACCAAGCATATCACAATTTATGCACAATATTGAACGTAATTAAGTAAATAGGAGAATGTGGTATATTATTGATTTATTTTCATTACTGTTGTCTCGTGAATATCTATGTCAGCCGAATGGTTCGACGACTAACGTCTAAAGCTCCAACACCAACACGATTTCAAAATAATGATTAGACAATTTGCACTAAGAGAAAAGTCTGCTCTTCAACTATGAGTTTCCAACACCAATGCAATTTCAAAATAATGATTAGACAATTTGTGCATTGGACGCTGGATAATATATACTTAATAAAAAATAAGTTTTTGTTGCCATTAGGCGGTTACCAATAAGAGCATAAAAATAGAGTTTTGTTACAATGTGAGTTTATATATAGTAAGCCTTGTTTTACTTAAAAAGTAAATCATTAGTCATTGGACAATAACATGTAAATACATAAGAATAAAGATTTTTATCATATGAGCTTATATTAAATATGTCATGTTCCACTTCACATCAACCATTAGTTCATCAACAATTATATTTTTTGTTATAATCAAAATAATAAGTATATTTGGATCATCCAGATATAAGCTATTGGATGATCCAATTTTAACATACCTGTACTTTGCTCTTTAGAACTTTTATAGTTAATTCTGATCTCCTTCAAGAACTTCTCTATCTCTTGATCATTTTCTGGTTCCTTATGAAGACTTCTCTTTGTCCTTTTGAACCTTATTGTAGCATAGTGTTTCACTTTCCCAATCCCTTTGCCTTCAAATTGGCAGATGTTGTTAAGACAAAGTCTCTCCAAAAGCTAGAGTTTTAATGATGACAAGCCATCAAGAAGCATAACCTCGATTATTATGAACTTAGCTACTAAAATGAGGACAAATTCAGAAGCATAGAGGAGGTGTGAAGCATAGGCCTAAAATGGAAGCTTTTCAAGACATAAATTCTGCATTCAGAAGCAGGACTACTAGAAGGAAAAGTATTCAAAAGTTGGAAAGGAAATCATGTTTTATGGGTCAAAGTGAAGATAACAAAAGTTGTGTATGATCAAATGCATGATGCTAGGGATAACTTTAGTCAATGGGTAGATATCAGAAGTTATACATGATTAAGGGATCATAAAAAATTGTGTTGCAAAAGTGGTTTGTGAAGGAAAACGTGTCCCACCATCCAGAAGCACACACTAATTGAAGACATGCATTAGTGTTATGAAACATTGATTCTGAAGTTGTGAGCTCATCATTATCTTTGAAGATTTTCAACCAACAAAACACAAATTAAGAAGACGATGTGTCCTCGTCAAAGAACAAGAAACCAGTTGAAGATTGAAGTACATTGCAGTGCAGTTATAACAACATATACATGAGAGATGCAGACCAAACTTCAGAAGACTTCCTATTGTTTAAATTAGAAAACCATGAGGAACCAGTGTGTAGAACAACTAGTTACAAGAACTTGGAAAACTCATTTAGAAATTAGAATTTGGAATTCAACCTCCAACGACTACATATGAGTGTATCATTGATAGATCTCACGATTAATTAAGAGTAAAAATTAAATTTAACCATTAATACACTTGAAAATAGTCCTATGATTCTTATAATTAGGATACAAATTAATTAATAAATTATAATGTATATACATAAGTTTATTTTATTTTTTAATTTTAGTTATTTTAAAATATATTTCATGAATAATAAATAAAAGGTGTACTTTTTAGATAAAAAGTTAGACATTTTTTTCAAAAATAAATGATAAAAAATATTATATTTATAAATACTATAATAATAACAATAAATGAAATATTATTTACGAAAAGATGAATTGATTTCAAAACTAATGGATTTATAAATATGTAGTTAAATTTAAAGTTATTCATTTTATTTTTTTAAACAATAATTAAAGATATAAATTATTATGAATATACATAAGTCTATTTTATATTTTAATTTAATTACGTTAAATATGATTTATGATCAATAGTAATAAAAAATAAGGGTTTTTTTTGGATAAAAGTTAAATGTATATAAATAATGTACTTGATATGTGTGGGCGTGTAACACGCATACACATATCATAACTATTGATTTTATAAAAAAAAATGTATTTGAAACTGAAATAATGATTTATAATATTTTATTATAATTAGTAAATAAATTGTTATGTTTATAAGCAAGGTTACGTTTTATATTTAAAATATATTTAATGAACAATAATTCTTAAAATAAGGATTTTATAGATAAAAGTTTGATATATAAATACTATATTTGTAGGGGATGCTGCTTGTTCAATAATTTCTTGCAAGTCACTAGAGATGTTAAGATCAACTAGAACCTAAGTGATTTTGGCAGCCTCTTCTTCAGCTGGTTTGGCAGCTATTGTAGCCTGTTAAACTTTTTCTTTGGTAGCGGCTTCCTTAGCTATTTAGGCAATAAATCCAACTTGTATAGCTCTTTTCCATTTCTCTCTTTCTTGTTTAAACACTTCATTTATTTGCATCACATGATTAGAGAAGTCCTTTTAATCTATCTAGTTCAGATAAAAAACTATATCGTTGAAGATGATTGGGAGTGATTGTAGCCTTGAAATGAAGTTGTCATCCTCTATGTCCTTTACAAAGCATACACAAGCATCAACAAAGTGGTACGTCTTAACTAGACGCAACACTTGGATAGAATCCTTGTGGTCTGCATTATCACTGCCATTATACCTAGATGAAGACGCTTTGAGGGTGTAATCCCGAATAACTCGATTCCAGAAGGTTTTGGCATCAAAACTATCCAGTTTCTTGGTAATCTTCTTGCCATTAATTATGAGTGACTTCTAGTTCATTGGATGGTTTACTATCTCCACCTTCTGTTGTCTGCAAGGCATTTTTTCATTGAAGTACAACTTAAATCCCTTCTTTTTTCCTTCATCACAAACAGGAAATCTTGTGCAACAACGACCAGAAATCATCTTTAGGTCAATTTTCCAACTGATGTGAAGATTTGTTGGATAGGAAATGGCCTAGTTGGAGATGTACATCTATGAAAGAATCATACCAATAGTTGTTAGGTCTTCACTAGATAGAGCAAGATCAGCAAGGTTGACTGGAAGGAATCTTGTGATTGACGTCCAAATGTTGATCTTTTTCTCCCATTTGATCTGTGGAGGTTGACATTCCATTGATGGGTCCATGTTGTGCTTGGAGAAAGTAGAAGAGTGTATAAAATCTAAAGAAATTTTAGTTTTTTTCTTCTTTTTGTTCTCCTTCCTCTTTAGAGATTGGATGCACACATTGTTGAGTGCCATGAATTAACCAATAAGGTTTCATTCATACCAAGTTGGGATACACTAGTCGCATCCAAGAAGGAGTGTCCAATGCTACTATTGCATCATCAAGAAATACATTATAAGAAGTAGATGGAACATGTAGATAATCATACCTCGTCCAAGGGGTTGGCGACACAGTGATGAGTTCATGCTAGACGGGTTCTTGATGTTCTCTGCAGATGATCTCACTCTTGTTGCAGTAATTTTGCTTATTCTTGGTAAAGTAAGCAATTGGAAATTTCTCTTTTAATCTTGCTTCAGAAAATTGAACATTCCTCTTAGGAGCTGAACTCCGTGGTTTCCACTCATCGAACCATATTGGACGAGGTGTGGGGTCCACAAACTTAGACAATTTTAGTGGAGATGGAGGTGGACATTGATGAGGTGGGGTAGTTGGACATTGTCTTTGAGGAGAAATATGAGCATCAGTAATATCAATTGAGACATCAATACTTACAGAATCCTGAGAGGGAGAGGATTGTGTCCATGTCTTCTCAATAATAGCTTTGTTAGCACGGGTTGCTTAGGTCTTCATCTTCCTAGGAATAAAAGAGATTATGACATGTTCTTTGGAACTGGACCTTTTAGCAATCTTCTGCTTCTTTTGGATAGTAGGCGCTTGTTGTTGAGCTTCAGGTTTCCTCTTCCTTTGAAGTTAAGGGACCTCTTCTTAGTTAGTTTCACTTAAGTTCCTTATTTTCTGATTGGTGCTCTTCTTCTTAGCAGGCTTCTTTGGACTCCTCTTTGTAAGAGCAGTTTTTGGACGCTTACTGGCAGTGGTGGAGCTTGAGATGAAATTTTGGAGGGACCAAAATAGTTATAATTTTAATGTCTATAACTATTAATATTATATTTTAATAATGCTTCTCAAGTTTCCTTTTTATTGCAACTTCTAAACTGTCATATTTGTTTTTGTCTTAATCCTATGGTTCATCATGGGAAAGGAACATTGACTAATCTAGAATTTGGCTAGGAGGTAAGTAAAGTCTGACTAATAATTGTTTTAGCCAAGGGTCGAACTCAGATACTACTTGAACGATACTACTAAATAAAAATATTGGGAAAATGTGAAATTAAAAAAAAACATTATTTTTTTTTAACATAAAACAATATATGCATTGCAAGAACAATTCTAATACGCTCTTTTATTTTTCAGATAATTTCCTGTTCATCAACTTGGGGAATCTCTCTTTGGGCTATGTTGATCTCTAGCCTCATATACTTTATGCTTGCAGCACCAAAGTTCAATTCCTTAGCTATCATGGAC
This sequence comes from Glycine tomentella, assembly GCA_007407185.1. Lineage (NCBI taxonomy): Eukaryota > Viridiplantae > Streptophyta > Magnoliopsida > Fabales > Fabaceae > Glycine > Glycine tomentella. The sequence goes on along the minus strand of PYAF01002023.1, from coordinate 183,499 downwards.
CCTTTAATATGATCTCATTCTTAGATCCCTCATTCAAAATAACAATAATCACACTAGAATAAGGGTTGAATAGTGTGTTAATAAAAGATAATAACTTTATATAATAAAAGGTTTATCACAATTATATACTGCAGTTGTCCACTAATAAGAAATGAGTTTTCATAAAGTCAAGTTTGATCGTCTAGTAAATATATCAAATAGAGTTTTATGACAATTTTTAAGTCAACACTTGGTACGAAAAAGGTGACACAAAAGGCTAAGAAAATGCTTAATAAAACTACTAAGGAGAGATGTAAAAGTACTTGGTTTATACTGGTGCACTCAAACAGAGCTATGTCCAGTTCTCCTTTACACAACAATAAAGGGTTCCATGAATCCAAAACTTTGATTACAAAATGATGTGTTGCAAACACATCTTATTTTTAGAATAGTTTTAGCTTATGTTTTGATTAAATAATTAGGATTTAGTTTAGTTTTGGTTAGTTTATTAATATTATTTTATTTTATCTTATTTCAATATCAATTGTGCAATTTCAGGTCAAAAGAGGAGAATAAAAACAAATAACAAAGGAAACAAGATCTGGAGCATCACGCG
>PYAF01002023.1:138677-170216 GCA_007407185.1 Glycine tomentella | reverse complement strand
TGCCATTTCTAGGCCACTTCCCACGCTACTCACTTGGACTCCCACGCTACCCACTTGGGATGGCAGACAGAAAATGCCATTTCTAGGCCACTTCCCACGCTACTCACTTGGACTCCCACGCTACCCACTTGGGAGGCCAGACAGCATGGGCATTTTTGCACATCTGGCGCGGGTCGCGCCACACTTCACGTGTGTCGCGTCGAAGGCCATAATAGCTTATTTCCACTCTTTCTCAAGCGTTTAAGCCTCCTATCAAGGGATTCCAAGGCCTAAGAATATTTCCTCAGTTATAAGCTTAATCCTAAGCTTAACACATGCTTAATCCAGGCTTAAACATATGCTTACGAATTCAAGCTATTACAACAAGCATGTAATCGATTACTACCCATAGGTAATCGATTCAAATGTTTCAACAAGGCAGTTTTCTAAAAATCAAAGGTATAATAATCGATTAATCCGATGTGTAATCGATTATAATATTCATGAAAATTTTTCCATGGTAAGTGAAGAACACAATAATCGATTATTACGATATTGTAATCGATTAAAATAACAAGAAAACCATTTTTCCAAAAACCTTTGAAACAAGTTTGAAACTTAACCATTTTATGAAAGCCTTGTGATTTTTATTAAACCATTTTAAGTTATTTATGAGTTAGAATGAATGCAATGCTTTAGGATCATCAGAATTGCTTTTCTCTTATATTTTATCCTAATTAATCTCCAAGTTGTCCTTTGCATGTTTGAAAGCTCAAAACTTTAGGACTTGAATCGATCTTGCTTATGCTTCAAGTAGCTCCCCCTGAATTCAACTAAGAGAGGTTTGTTTTTCCTACTGTCATGATTTAAGTCCTCAAACTCTCTTGCTTAAATATATATTTGTGTTCAGCTTAAATATTGCATTTAATTTTCAACTTGAAGTTTTTGTACCAATATTGTGTTATGTTATATACAAGGAATATCCTGAGTGAATTTATTTATCAGAAATGAAAACTATAATTTTTAATTTGTGCTGAGATTGAAATTAGAAAAGCATATTGAAGTGCTCTTGGTGCAACAGATGAGTTGTGGTATGGAATTAAAGGAAGAAAATTCATCCTTTTCATTCCCTTTTCCTCCCGGGGCTTTAGGGTGTACTCTGATTCAAAATATAGTAAAGAATTGTATGTTACTATTTGGTCTTGGCAAAGGTTCTTCTCTTTCTGTTTGTTTTAGCCGCCACATCCTCACAAATATTTTATCTTTATCTCAAATTTACCTTAGCTTTCTGTCTTGATTTGCTTCAGTTAGTTACTACCAAAGATCCCTTAAGCAATTATGTGCTGATGTTTTGATGTTTGAGTGCATCAAAACATTTTACTCTATTAGTAGGTATGATTGAAGATATAAAGCTTTTTAATTTCAAGCTTATTCTATTAGCATGATGTGTTGGAATTTATATTTTTAGTTTATTTCAGCACCTATGTAGGTTCGCTCTGTAGCATTTTCTTATGATAGGAAGTTAGTTGGAGGCATTGCTCATAATCAAATGTTAAAGGTACGTCACTTTCCTAATTCTCTAAACTTAAATTACTTATTTTATCATTCAAATAAATTATTCTCTTTAAAAGAATTAGATTATTTTCTTACTCTAAAGCCTTAGGACATTATTTTCTTACTTTCAGGTTTTGTCTATGACATTGGATGAATGGTCAAGTGATGAAATAGATGCAATGATTGAAGTTGGAGGAAATTATTCTGCTAATTCAATTTATGGGGCTTATTTTCTAGACAAAGTCTCTTTGAGTAATGATGCCAATATTATTGTTATAGACCTTGGAAAATTTAGTTAAGCCATCTTTTATCCTTTTTGTGTATTTTTTATTCTTTTATTTGCATGCAGTATGTTCTTGTTCTTCCATAAATGTCAACTTGTTGTTAGTTAGGAGATAACCCTGCTAGCAATATATAATCAGCATAAATCGATAAACTGCATCACTTCTCAGGTATCCAAATTTGAAACACAAACAAATATTTCCACAAGCCATTGTCGTGGAATTGTTGGATATCTGAATCATGATATTAGCAGGCAGTCCAAGGGACCATTAGCTAAATGCTCAATGCTTGGGTTATTCATGGCTGGAACATCACAGGATCACCCATGTTACTAAGTAATTTTTCTTTTCCTCACTAATTTAGCTAAGAAGGTGAAACTATGTTCGTTCATTCTTTCTTGTGCATTTTATGTTTTTAGTTGTGTGTTTAGTCTATGCTATATTTAACCAATGATTATCAAACTAGTGAACTGCAAAGGCAGATTTTGGGAACTTCAAAGGAAAACAAAATTGTGCCTATAGAAAAGTCTTCTAGATAGATAAACACAAGGTTGATGGGGGTCTATATTTTGATGCAGGCTGCGATATCGTCTTGGTGCTATTGTGGCTTCGATTCTTGGGATCATAGTTCACATGCCAGTTATATCAACTGTTGCCATATGTAAAGGACCTTACATGCTTTTTAAGGGGTGGAACCGTTTGTTTCATGATCTCATAGGTCATGAAGGCCCTTTCCTGGAGACAATATGTGTGCCTTTTGCTGGCTTTGCAATGTTTTTTGTGGTCAGTGGCTATTGTTGGAACAATTCTAGCATCTGTGTTAGCTTGTTTTGTTCTTGATGCATATGCAGGTTTTATTACTTATCAGGTCAATCCTCGTACAAGTTTTAAGTCTCTATTGATACTATTGTTACTAATTTACTGTAGCATGTTATGCTATACTAAGGTTAGTGTAAGACAATTTTCTAATGACTGAAATATGTAGAAGTTTGGTGGGAGATTTTACTTGGTTTCTTTTCATGTAGGTCATTGTTTTTACTTGTTAAATAAATATAAAGCAGGAAATTGTAAATGACTTGATAGGGAATATTATGATAATCTAACCATATGATTGAAGATGCTTTTTCCCCCTAGCCAAAATTATATAATAAAAAATAAATTTCAATATTTGCAGAATGAGAAGGCAAGAGATATCAAAACCCTGCTTTTTGTAGCTGGTATTAGTACATTGTTGCAAGCAATGTTTGGAACTCGACTACCTATAGTAATTGGAGGATCTTACACCTTTGTTTGAACCACAATCTCAATTATCCTTGTTGGCCGATTCTGTGATGAACCAGATCCTATAGAGGTCTTGTAATCAGAACAAATCTAATACTAAATGATGCATGGTTGATATGCTTGATAGATTATTTACATTGCTATCATATATGTAATCATATTGTGTATTCATTTTTTATGTGCTTAATTATATTGGAAATAGAAGAGTATGAATTTGTTTCTAGAACAACCATAAAGCATTAGGTTTTGTGCTTATTTGATTGAAACTTTTTGATAACCTTTTCCCCTATTTGTTGGCTCTAAATTTTTTATTTAATCAGAAATTCAAGAGGATAATGAGATCAATCCAAGGTTCTCTTATTGTTGCTTCAACTCTTCAAATAGTACTGGGCTTCAGCGGTCTCTAGCATAATCTTGCAAGGTTGGCCAAAGAATTTAAGAATCTTGTGAATGTGTATAATATTCCCATGTTATGTAAGTTCAATTGTTTCTGTAGGTTCTTAAGTCGAATTTCGTCAGTTCCTTTAGTATCTCTTGTTGGTTATGGGCTGTATGAGTAAGGATTCATTTGGTACATTTTTAGAAAATACTTTTATAGAATAAATAAATTAAAGTCAAAATTTAAATTTAAGAAATTGGATAGATTTAAGTCGTATAGAAACTCAACTTAATTAATCTATCTATATCTACGTACACAACAAAAAAAAAAACATATATATATATAATAATGGAAAAAATGATGATTTGTTTTAATCATGCGAGAACAGGGACCATAATGAATAAGTGGATATTTCACATGACTTTAATGATGTAGCAATACACTACTACAAAAATAGCTTTTAACGTCGCCACATTAACATCGGTTTTCTATAAAACCGATGTTAACGAAAACGTGGTGGCAATTTTGTAATTAAAAGGACATATAGAAAACCGATGTTAATGAAAACGCGGTGGCAATTTTGTAATTAAAAGGACATTTTTAACATCGGTTTTCTTAAAATCCTGGAAAATCGATGTTAACAAAGTACCTTAACATCGGTTTCTTAAGAAAACCGATGTTAACAGGAACACGTTAACATCAGTTTTCCAGGTTCTCAAGAGAACCGATGTTAATGTCTTCATTTAACATCAGTTTTGAAGGTTTTATGAAAACCGATGTTAACAACAGATATTTAACATCGATTTTTAGATGAAAATCGATGTTGTTGTTTTTATAAAACCTTCCCCCAAATTAATTAAAACCTTTCTCGCGCCTTTCTCTCACTCTGGCTTTCACCTTCACTGCTCGTTCTCAACCTCTGCCTCCACTATCAGCCTCCATTGTCGGTGCTTCCACAGAGGTTGTGATTCTTAGCCATTATCGGTCACGGTGGTTCTCGCTTCAACAGAGGTTCTCGGTTGCATTCCTCCTCTCGCATCCCAGAAGGTTAGTCCCACACGGTGGTTCTGGTTGTGGCTCTCAGAGGAACATTGATGGTCATATATAGATGTACACTAGCTTGTAGTACACACACGTATGGGTACACTTGAAATTTTGAATTGCATTGGCTACTTTCTTAGTTTCTATACTGTATTTTTTTTGCTCCAATAACTGATTGAACTTGCACTGTATACCTGATTGTGTTCTTCTTCTTCGTATTCCTTGCTTTCCCAACATTTCCATTTTTGTTAAGTAATTTGTTAGATACTTCAGATGTTTGGTGTTTCACAAAACCTCCAATGCTAGCTATCTGTCCGTAGTTGAGGAAGTCATTATGACATGAGAGTATGCAGGTAGAAATTTAGATTATTTTTAGAACATTTGGATATTTGGCTCCAGAGTATGCAGGTAGAAATTTAGATTTTTTTGGAAATTTATCATGACAAAGTAGGAAATTGGCAGAAATGACTTGTTTTCGACTGATCAATCCTTGGAAATTAATTAAATGGGAGAGGAAAAAAAATAGTAGGAAGCAAGCGGTGTGTGTCCCCACTATTGAGTGAATGAATGAATTGTTGGAGGACAAAAGACAAGAGGAATCCCAGTATTGGGATAGTTATTTTGTTATGGTGATGGGTGTGAAATGAATGTGCAGTGTGTGAAAAGAAAAGGCCAAGGGAACAGGTCATAGGTCATAACACAGAGTAGGGAGTGTGTATATGGCCACAACATAAGCATGAATTTCGGAGATGTTTATTAGTCAGACTATATATATATATGCGTTCTTAACTACATAAATATCTGAAAATGACAATACGTGTGATAAGAAAGGAAAAATATCTTGTGTTTCCTTTTGGAAAATAAAAAATATTCTTTTGCATGTGCATAGCTAGAAATAATGAAAGGAATACCTAGAAAAGAGAAAAATTGAGACGATTTTCCTCCAAATGCTTTACTCTATTTCTTTTTATTGCTTCAAATTGTAAAAACCCTTTAAGTATTCGTAGGAAATTTCCTTACCTGTCTCACCAAGTCTAGACAATTGTATAAGGTACTTGATGTGTCTTCTTAATCCCTATTGAAAATTTTCTTAGGAAATTTCCAAATGCTAAGTTACAAGGTCTGATCCCTGCAGCTCCCACAATTAGAAGTCCAAATCCAGCAAGCAGAAATGTCATTTGCCCTGTGGTTGGGCCTGTGCATGTGATGGTCTGACTTACACAGTGAGGTGGATGCATTTTGTTAATGTCAAATGTCTTCATCTTTATCTATTTTATAACACCTTAGACACTCATTATGAATGAAAAACATAGAGATTATGTTAGAAAGTTAGAAATATTTTTAGAGACTATGTATATACAGCAATAATTTGGTACATTATGTACACTGGAATCTAAAGATGTTTCTGGTTTCAGAATTTGGTACATTATGTACACTGCAATCTGTATGCTATGTTTCTGGTTTTTGGTTTGAGAATTTATTTCATTGTTTCTGGTTTCCATTTGCTGGTCCAATATCATAGTGTCGTGGATATGAAATCTAAATAAGTTTCTACCATCTGAAATTTGTTCAAAAGCTGCTAAAATTGATATTGTCATGTGTAATTACTTAATTTGATATTATTTTGTTATAAAATCTTCAACAGAATCAGATTGTAAACAAAACTAATTCCCCATTAGGTTATAGCAAATTAGGTATACGTGATTTGATTGATGTTGTTCCTTTTTTATAGCATATTGGTTTCCTTTTTATGACCAACTCTGCCTTTAGGAATTTAACATTTTTAGCAGAAATCTGCTATGTAATGCTTCTCCTTAAAAGTGAATAATTTGAAAACTGAAGAAATCTGCTCATGCTCATTGCCTCATTCATAGGATAATGTCATAGCTAGTATTGGTTGTATGCCTATGGTTGGTTCAAGCTCACACTTTGTACACATTGAATATTGATCTCAATTCAATAATCATTAAGGAGATCTATAGTGTGCTCAAAGGCTGTGGGAATACTCACCATATAAATCTTGGAAACTTAATGACTTGGCAAGAGCTAGCTTAAACTGTAATATTGGTTTATTTTCTGTTAGGCTAGAAGAATGCTATATATTAATTTTTGAATACATTATTAATGGATCATATTTAAATGAATTAGCAATTTCTTTTCAACTTAATCATAATTCAGCTCGAAATTTCTTCGATCCATTCATTTTACACAAAGCAACCTGCATTCACCACACATCAAATATTCAAATTCAAACTAGGTATCCATTGTACTCATTTCACAGCAAGAACTAGCTAGTTATGTATAATTGTCCTTTGAATCTAGAACGTGTACCCCTCAACGCCATTCACACCTACACCAGACAAGGGCATGCCATTGGATTCCCATATCTCTTAATTAAGCCAAAAATATTAATGTTAAATGTAGTGTTCGTGAAGCTAACGACAGCAGCACTAGTAAGCAAGATGCATGTGTACACATAGTATAGTATAATATGTACAATTAACAAGATGCATGTGTACATATAAAATGGTTATAAATGATTCAATAAATTGGCAGCTAGGAATTTATTGTGACATACTTTCATTGACTACGGTGTGTGCTCTTTTGTTTGTGTTGATTGAAACCAACTTTTGTAATCTGACACTACATATATCATATGTATGCAGTTCTCATTTGGCTCTTTACATCGTCATCCTCTGTCCTTGTTGGAGATTGTGATTGACCAACCTCTCAGGTAATTACAAAAGTGTTTCATATTGAAATTTACAAGATAATATGTAATCTGACACCACATGTATCATATGTATGCAGTTTTCATTTGGCTCTTTGCATCGTCATCCTCCGTCCTTGTTGGAGATTGTGATTGACCATCCTCTCGGGTAATTACAAAAGAATAGGTTTCATATTGAAATTTATAAGATAATATGTAATCTGACACCACATGTATCATATGTATGCAATTCTCATTTGGGTCTTTACATCGTCATCCTCCATCCTTGTTGGAGATTGTGATTGACCAACCTCTCAGGTAATTACTAAAGTGTTTCATATTGAAATTTATAACATAATATGTAATAAGTTCTTGTGTAAGTTGTTTTGTCCACATCCCTTTTAACCCTTGCTTTATGTAAATCACTTGCATTCCATGAACATGATCGGATAATGTTATATGTTTATTGTAGGTGAGCGAACCCTTTTCCCGTTTCCCTCATCATCACGAGCTTCATTGTTGGACATTTCACACAGATCATCATCACAGGTATGGCATGGTGCTTATGACTGTTTTTAAAATATTTTGTATGTCAAGTATGCATGTTGCTTTTTCTATAAAATTAATGTTCATTATGAGTGAACCTTAGTTTCCCGTTTGAGATTCATTACACTGATTCTTCCGGATAGTTTGGATTAATCATTGTATTGATTCTTGAATTGTCCGTTTGGACAGTTTGGGAAGACTCAAATTTTTAAAGTATATTCATATGTATTGGTTGTGTTTCTCTTTTAAATTTGATGAAATTTCGGTACAATGCATTTCACTTTGTTCTTCGGGTGCATACTTGACTGTGGTGGAACTCATGTCACCGCTTTCATGTCGTGTACTCGGAGACGAAAGCGAAATGCTGCCGAAATTTTGTCAAATTTAAAATAAGAAACGTAATCTATACATATGAATATACTATAAAAATGTGTCTTCCTGAATGGGATAGGGTCACACCTTGAATGAAAAAAGAGATGTTTTCATGCATCAAATAACTTTGTAAGTATCACAGAGTTATTAGTTACATGGATCGAAGTTGGATGAATGCAAGTCGCATCACGGTTGAGTATGAAGAAGGCGTTGAATATTTCTTGAAATTTGCATCCGAAAGAAGTCGACCGGATGGGGATGGAAAATATTTGTGTCCCTGTATTGATTGTTTGAATGGAAGACGACAACTACTTGACGACATACGGGACCATCTTCTGTGCGATGGGATTAAGAAGACTTATACGATATGGATATGGCATGGTGAATTTAAGCAAATGGCCTCACAAACTGAACCGCTTGATGTCGACATCGGAGACCGATTAGATGATATTATTCGTGATCTGGGACATGAGTCATTTAAGCAAGCATATGCCCCTATGTATGATACGTTGGAAAATGATTCAAAGAAGCCATTGTATCCGGGGTGCAAAGGGTCATTGACATTGTTGTCTGCAGTGTTAAATCTGGTTAATGTGAAGGCCAGATATGGGTGGAGTGACAAAAGCTTCAGTTCACTGCTTGAGGTAGTTAAGGACATGCTTCCAGAGGAAAACACGTTGCCAAGCAGTTACTATTTGGCGAAGAAGATACTTTGTCCGATGGGCATGGAGTATAAGAAAATTCATGCTTGTCCTAATGACTGCATATTGTACAAAAATGAATTTGAACAAATGGCTAAATGCCCCATGTGTGGGGTATCACGGTACAAAGTGAAGGACGATGACGACTGTGGCAGTGACCAGAGTTCAAAGAAAGGCCCTCCCGTGAAGGTGTTGTAGTATCTTCCGATCATTCCCAAGTCTAAGCGTCTTTTTGCTAATGAAGATGACGCAAAAGACCTTACATGCCATGCAGAGGGAAGACACTGTGATGGAATGCTCCGACATCCGGCAGATTCAGTTCAGTGGAAGAAGATTGACCGTTTGTATCCAAAATTCGGCAAAGACCCAAGAAATCTCAGGCTTGCACTTACCAGTGATGGAATGAATCCTTACGGCAGCTTAAGTACTCAGCACAGTTCGTGGCCTGTCTTGCTAGTCATCTACAATCTGCCTCCTTGGTTGTGCATGAAGCGAAAATACATGATGTTGTCTATGATGATATCAGGCCCAAGACAGCCAGGAAATGACATTGATGTTTACCTTAGTCCCTTGATTGAGGACTTGACAAAGTTGTGGGACGAGGGGGTTGCCGTGTTTGATGGGTATCGAAAGGAGATATTCAAGTTGCGCGCGATGCTATTTTGTACCATTAATGATTTTCCAGCATATGGGAATTTGAGTGGTTACAGTGTAAAGGGTCATCGTGCATGCCCTATATGTGAGCAAGACACGAGTTATGTGCAGCAGCGGCTCATGCTGAGTTAGCACCTCCTGTTGAGTCAGCACCTCCTGTTGAGTTAGGACCTTCGTCATCTACAACGAAGAAGACAAGGAAAGCAACACGGCTTAGGTCACTGGCTAGTAGAGCTCCTGGTGCTGACAGACCGGTTGTGCATGTGGATCCTATTACAGGGAAGGCTGATGGTCCTCAGGCAAAGAAATTGAGGACCTATTTGGGGATCGTGGCTAGAGACAAGGTGGATGTCACCCTTCCTAATTGGAAGCAAGTTCCTTCAGCGCAGAAGGACTTGATTTGGGAGGACATTAAGGTATTACAATTTTAAGGTGTACCGGCTATTTTTAAGCATTACACAATTAAAAGGTTGTTCACCTTACTTTAAAACTGACTTCCTTTTAATGCAAGCTGAATTTGATATACCTGAAGCGTCCGACCATCGAACAAAGAAGAAGATTCTGCAGGCAGTGGGCGAGCGCTGGAGGCAATTTAAATCAGAATTGACAAGGAAATGGGTCCTCACAGAAGGCAACGATGATGATGCCGATGATGTATGCGAAAAATACGGCATTAGTAAGGAACAGTGGACCCAATTCTGTGAGAGTAGGCGAGCGGCTTCCTGGGAGGTTAGTTGTTTTACAAAACATTACAATTTCACCATTAAGTATTCATACCGTCTCTTATTTGTAACCCTATCTATCTAATTATTACAGGATGTTAGAAAGAAAGCCCAGGCGATCCAAAAGCTTAACATCGCCCCTCACGTGTTGTCCCGCGGGGGTTGCGACTTGCTCGAGAAGAGATTAATGGAGGAAAAACAAAAGCAGCAATTGCAGGGAGCAAGTCGTGATGATAGCACGGAGACCATCATTCATCCTCTGTCCCCTGTGTGACAACATGTGAAGTGGAAGCTCGCTCGCACGAAGAAAACCGGGGAGATGACTTTGGAGGCGGCACGCGAGATTGCTGAGATGATTGTAAGTCAATCAACAATCTCATACATATTTACTGAATTTTTGCATCACAAATGACAAAACTAACGTTCTACTGTATTTCGATTGTAGGATTCCCTGGAAGAGCAAGCCACACAGGGTTCTTTTGTCGCCAGTGGTCGTCAGGATGTCCTGACTGCTGCCATTGGATGACCAGAGCATCCCGGCCATGTCCGTGGTGCTGGAGCCGGTGTCACCATCACACAGTACTTCGGACCGGCTCCATTATCCTCTCGCAAGTCTAAGTTTGCATCCATGGCGTCTGAAGACTTGGATCGCCTGAAAGACAACATCAGGGTAGAGCTGGAGCAGTCCATCACTGATCGTCTTACACAGCCTATCACTGAAAGAGTTACGCAACAAGTGATGATGAGCTTCAGCCAGCTGCAGTCCCAGATGCAATCTCAGGGTGCCATGCAGCCTTCGGAGGTTCAGTCATGTCCCATTGGTGCCCATGTCAGCACCAAGGGAAGCTGTGTCGATCCATCGGGCAATGACCCTGACACGGGTGCATTTGACAGGTGTGGGTTGTATGTGGATGACAATCCTCCCCGCCTTGTTGCCCTTGGCAGAGTACATGAGGGATCGACGACCATGCACAGCGTCCCTCTTGCCGCTGATCAGGTAAAGGTCAGTGTTGAGGAAGTACGTGATGCTGATGCTCGTGTCCCTGTTCCCACTGACGAGGTTCAGTTAGTGGGGCAGGCACTTAACACTTTCCTTGCTTGGCCGACACATCTTGTACAGACAATTTTGGTTAAGGTTAATAATTTTTGGCTTATTTCTTCTAATTTACGAATGATTTCTCACAACTCAAGTTAACCTGATCGTTCACTTTTGCTTGTTTACTGTGTAGGATAAACAACAACCCAAGGGACCGACGAAAGCTGTAGATAAGCCGGAACATTTTTCTGATCCCTTGTACCAGATAGCATTGACCATCCCCCATCTGTTCCTCAGACCCTTCCAGGTGCCATGGGACCCGACGATGTTTGGGGTGCATAACGACAACTTCCCCTTGTACATCAAGCATGAGGATATTTCGGAGATCATCCATGGTGGTCAATGTCTCAACATCTCCGTTATACAATTGTGGATTCTGTAAGTCACTTTCAATTGAATAGCATTACTTGGTGAATTGTTTTATATTCTAGCATAACTGACTTTATTTTCACCGTACAATAGGCATATGAATGAATTAAGTCTGCTATCGGATCATGCCGATGTGTATGGATTCCTTGAGCCACAGTCCATACAGAGATCTGGCCAATCTCAATTTCACATCGAGGACTATATGAAGAAATGGATGCAGACTTCACAAAAAATATCTACCTTGCACCATATTTGAATGGGTAAGTATAAATGAGAATCACAATTTAATTATTGTGTGCAGGCAAATCCATTCTATGTAAAATAAGAGATAAATAAATCGAAATTTCATGACCTTATTGATATGTAATAACTTGTTTTTGACAATGCAGTGCATATTGGCAACTGGTAGTTATATGTCTGAAGGCCAATATAGTTGTCTGGTTCTGTTCATTGCATAACAGGCCTGATAACTACCTTAAAGGAATTATTAACAAGTAGGTTCTAATTTGTAACATCATTTACATTATTTCTATAGTTGTGTGTGTAAATTGTATACTATGCATGCTTGTTTGTCTTTAACAGTGCTTTGAAGGGAGTCGATGACACTCCAGCAAATAAATCAAAGGCTACAACTAAATGGATTGTGCTTAAAGTAAGTCTTTTAATAAATCATGGTTTATGTATTGAAATTAATTTTTATTACTATTTACGCTAATTGCCATTTAACTTTGACTATGTTTTTCAATTTAGTGTAATAAGCAAACAGGAAGCACTGAGTGTGGCTATTATGTCATGCATTGGATGCAGACAATAGTCCAAGGAGGCTTCACAAATAAATGGGACATGGTAATTACTTGTCTAATTCAAAACTACTTGTTTTGTTTACTTGTTTTTGTTTTGTACTTATTAAATGTTTTCTTATGTCATGCAGTATTTCACCTATCAAAGACCATTGGAGGCCGACACCTGCAAGGCGATTAGGGTTAAATGGGCGCAGTTTTTTCTTAAGATTAGAGATGATGTATTAGTAGATTAGGTGGTTTATTGGATATTCAAAATAATTGTATATACATTAGCTTAGCAAATTCTTTTATGTACATTGACACTATTGGAATATTGGAATATTAATTTACTTTAATGTATTGTGACTGGATCTGGATTTTTCAATTGACAGGTTGAAGAACTGCTAATATTTAAAAAACAGACAAAATATTTTTTAAAAAAATTAAATTAACAACATCGGTTCCAGTAAAAACCAATGTTAACTTATACAACAACATCGATTTTTAACAAGAACCGATGTTGATTTCACCATACAACATCGGTTTTCCAAAGAAAACCGATGTTGTTAAACTAAATCAACATCGGTTATCTTTTCAAAATCGATGTTGTATCATGAAATCAACATCGGTTTTGAAAAGAAAACCGATGTTGATTTGGTGTAACAACATCGATTTCTTTTCAAAACCGATGTTGTTACATCAAATCAACATCGGTTTTGGATAAAACCGATGTTGTTGTGTTGATTAACATCGGTTTTCAAAAGAAACTGATGTTGTTAGAGCATCTTTTACACTTTTTATGTATCCACATCGGTTATCGATGGGAAACCGATGTTGTCTAGTTTCGTTAACATCGGTTTTTGAAAACCGATGTTAACTTGCAGACTTTCAACATCACCTGATTCAACATCGGTTCAAAACCGATGTGAATTGTCCAAAATAACCGATGTAGAATGTTGTTTTTCTAGTATTGAATAGACCCTCCAACTAATAAGGAATAAAAAATAGTCCAAAACAATTTCATGCCAAGTTGATGATCGAACAAAAAGAAGATATTATAAGAAAAAGGCCAAATGTGTTTGGTAAGGCCATTAGTAGTTTATGAGCTATTTTAATTAAAATGAATGATTATGCTCAAAATCCATTAACCACTCAGAGCTAGCCTTGTTTTTCATTTTCTATATCTGTGAGCAGGTTATGCACTTAGTTTTTGTCCTAAGGAATCCTCTCTTAATGCAACAAGCACGTAAACTCTTTGACAAGGCTAGCCTTATTTATGACCAGGTGCATTCTCAATCACAAATTATTTCTAATTTTCCCTTGTAGATTCCTCTTGCTTTGAACAATATGGATGTTATGCATACTGCCTATGATAATGATCCATTCAAGTATGATGAAATCCATGGATATATAATGAATTTAACAATTTGAATTGACTACTAAGATGAACAAAATCTATTAAAACACACCTATAGTAACTTGTTTTGGAGCCAACAGTGTTAGAAGATGCAAAATCAAGTTTCTTTAATGATTGCAGATTTGTGAAAGGTTTTTGTCACTAAGAAAAGGCACAACAACTAGTGCAGCAACTTCCATAGAAGAGGTAGGCCCTTGTCTGTCTTATGTGGCTATAGAAACGTCTTCTAGATAGATAAACACAAGGCTGATGGGGCTCCATGTTTTGATGCAGGTTGTGATATCTTCCTGGTGCTATTGTGGCTGCTGTTCTTGGGATCATAGTTCACATGCCAGTTATATCACATGTTCCCATATGTAAAAGACCTTACATGTTTTTTAAAGGGTGGAACCATTTGTCACAGGCATATTCCTACCAAGGCCTATTTATAAACCAAATTACTGTGAAGTGTGAACAAATGGTTCTTTTATAAACCAAGTCCTATTTAATTTTGTTTCCCATTACACCTGTCAAAATATATTACATGGTTTATATGTCCACTCTATTCTTTTGTTTCTATTTTTATCTTACAAAAAAAGTGCCTTTGTAGCTATTTGATTTTTTGGGTATTAGAATTTTTATTAAGGGGTGAGTACGTTTGTGTTCTGCATTTGTTTTGTCTTGATGTTTTTTCTTTTTTCTTTTTGTTTTTAGTAGTTTTTAAGGTTTCTTTGGGGTCAGTTAGTTGGGCAATAGATAGATAATTGGGAAACTGCTTGTTGGAATGTCTTTGTTATGTTCTTGTTGCAAGGTGAAGAACTTATTCAACTGGGTTTATCTTTCATTTTTCATTGAATGAATCAGTTGAAATTGGTTGCAGAATCTCACGCCCAAGAGGTTGGTTCTTTCTTTTCTTCTCATTTATTACAATGGTCTCTATTATGTTATTGTTGCAGGCTCAATAACTTATTTAATTGGGTTTATCTTTCATTTTCCTTTGAATGAATAAGTTGAATAACTTAAAATCTGTCTCATGGCATACACTGCTGATACCTTACCTGCATAAGCAAATGAATGGCCTCAATGTTGTATAACTTGTTTTAGAAGAATAGATGGCACTAACTGCATGATTGATTCACTATTTTGCCTTTACCAGAAACTCTGTAATTTTTACATGATTTATAGATGGTGTAACAACATAAATGCTTGAAATTAACCTGTTACAGTGTTTAAACCAATCCTTTGGAAAATATTTGAGTAGATCTTGTGATAAAACTTAGAGAATGTAGTTTGTAATTGTGGGGGAACTTCTTGAGTTTTAGATCAATTAAAATAGGAAAAGAAATCCTGAAACTCATAGTTCCATTGTAGCAACAGCATCTTTTTGAGGATTGTAGCAACAACATCTTTCTGAGGATTTCCTATATATTTGAAGGAAAAGAAATTATAATGCACTCTTTCATCTTTAGGTCACAAAATAATGTCTCCTCACACTTTTAATTTATTGGCTTGACTTAGTAACATATTTTTGGATGAATGGTGCTTCTACTCACACATTCACTAATTAGTAAGGAAAGAAGAAAAAGATAACACTCTAAAGGCAATAAAAACTTATATATTAATATAGACATTGATAGTAGACATTGATAGTGGTATAGATGAGTTTCTTATATTTATGAAAATATTTTTTAATAATTGTATATATATTTGTTGGTACAGGTTAAGATATCTATCATGCATTATTTATTTTTCTCACAGTTTTTTATTATCTTCTTATTTATAAAAAAAATATATAATTTTGTCATTAAATATAATTTATCATTTCATTTATGCTACTTAATTATATAAGTCATATGTAATTTTTTTTTTAAAAAAAAAAAGTTTATCTAAGACGGTTGTTAGAAAAACTGTCTTAAAATGTTCACATTCTAAGAAGGTCATTCCTAAAAACCGTCTTAGATTAGCTTCTTTTTAAAAAAAAAAATTATACTAATCTAAGACACTTTCGTCTTCAAAATCATATTAGAAAAAAAAAACTAGATCAATAAAGACGGTTTTTCCTAAAAATCGTCTTCGTAGGCATGTTAGAAAAAAACTAGGATCAACGAAAACGATTTTAAGGCAAAACCGTCTTTGTATATAAACAAACAATGATGGTTTTGACTTAAAAACCGTCTTTATAGGCATGTTAGAAAAAACAAAAAAAGGAATCAACGAAGACGGTTTAAGAAAAAACCGTCTCTGTATATAAACAAACAAAGACTGTTTTGACTTAATAACCGTCTTCGAAAACATGTTAAAAAAATTGGACTTACGAAGACGGTTTTTACAACTGTCGTTGAATCTTGTGGTTTTCGATGATACGCGCAACACCGACAATTTTACAACTATCTTCGTAAGAGGGTTTAGAACCGTCGTTGTTTGCCTATTTTGTAGTAGTGTAGGCTTTTTGAAATTCAATCATCAGACTCGTTAACCAAGGAGTGACTCGGCAAAAAACACAACAATGTTTTCTTATCCAAAACATTGCATTTCAACTTAATGAATTCAAACATAGCAACAATATAATAATTCAATATGATGATAATGTTGCAGTTGTCATTGATCAAGAAGGAAATCTAAAAGGAACTTGAATCTTTTGTGCAATCGCCCGAGAATTGAGACAATTAAATTTCACTAAAATAGTTTTTGATGTTTATGATATGAGACCATCCATACATTGGATGAACATGATGCATATATAATACATGTGCTAACTTAGATTCAATGGGCGATAGGTCTTTTGGACGCTAAGTTAGATTAGACGACACATAAATATTAATTCATTCCTTTATAAAGTCCATTCCAAGTTGATTCCTTAATAGAATCAACCTTTCTTCAGTAAAGGGTTTTATAAATATATCAGGAAGCTAATCATCAATGGGTACAAATTGTAAGTACATTGTCCTTTTCTGAACATGGTCCTTTATAAAGTGATGTTTCAATCTCTATACGTTTTACCCTTGAATTCCGTGCAGGATTTTTGGAAAGACTGATAACAACTTTGTTGTCACCAAAGACAAAAATGTTACTCTCAGAGATGTTGCAATCTTCTAGTTGATTCTTTATCCAAAGTAATTGAGCACAATAACTTGCAGTTGATATGTATTTAGCTTCTGCAATGAACAGTGCAATTGATCCTTGTTTCTTACATATCCAAGTTACTAAGTTGCCACCAATGAAGTGACAACTTCAACTTGTGCTTTTTCTTTCAAGTTTATCTCCAGTATAATCAACATCACAGTAGCTTATTAGTCTGCTAAAATCTTTCCTTTTCTTAAAGCAAAGACTAAGGTTATAAGTACCAATAAGATATCTAAAGATTCTTTTAACAACAATTAAGTGGACTTCCCTTGGTTCTTTCTAAAATCTTGCGCACAAGCATACACTAAAGTCTGGATGTAGTGAGATATAGTAGAGATCTAATTATAGCTTTGTATTGGGTTTCATCCACCTTCTTATATTTCTTGTCCAGTTCAAGTTATGTGGTTGAATGCATTTGGTTCTTTATTTCCTTTGCATCATCCATATTGAATTTCTTTAATAGCTTTTTCACACACTTGGTCTAATGAATGTATGTGTCTTTGCTTGTTTGCTTGATTTGTAGGCCAAGGAAGACTTTTAGTTCTCCCGTCATGCTCATTTCAAACTCAATCTCCATCGTCTTTGAAAAATCCTCGTAGAGAGTTTCATTAGTAGCACCAAAGATAATATCATCAACATATACATGAACTATAATAAATTGTGAGTCATAGTTTTTGCGAAGTAGAGTTTTGTCTACTTTTCTTCTTTCAAAACATTTTCTAGTAAAAAGGAATTAAGCTTTTCATACCAAGCTCGAGGAACTTGTTTTAGTCCATATAAAGCTTTGTTAAGTTTGAAAACATGATGAGGAAAAGTATCATTCTCAAACCTAGGAGGTTGTTTGGCATAAACTTCCTCTTGGATGAGTCCGTTTAGAAATGTGCTTTTTATGTCTATTTGGTATAGCTTCATATTGCTATAAGTAGAAAATGCAAGTAAAATTCGTATTGCTTCAAGACGAGCTACAAGAGCATAAGTTTCAATATAGTCAATACCTTCTTGTTGTGAGTAACCTTTAGCAACTAACCTTTCTTTGTTTCTCACAACCTTACCATTCTTGTCTATTTTGTTTTTAAATACCTACATATCTCAACAGCCTTTTTGTCCTTAGGTAGCACCACTAGTTTCCATACATCATTTTTCTGGAACTGGTCGAGCTCTTATTGCATGGCCTTAACCCATTTTGCATTGCTTCATCTATGTGTTTGGGTTCAATTTCTAATGCAGTATGCCCTTTAAACTTGAAAGATTCTCTGGTTTGGACATTTTCTATTGGATCACAAATGATTTGGCTTTCTAGACGGTTCTTTCTATATTGTATCTAGTTGGTTCTCTTGTTTTTTTTAGGACTGTCTAGTGGTGGATTGGACGATGCAAATCTTTGTATTGCGATTGAATGACATAAATTTTTTGATTCCATCTTTCAGTCTCAAATCTACAAAGGACTCGTGTAGCTTTGATAATTCCTTATCAGGCTTAGTGCCATTGAATTACACACGGACAGCTTCTTCAACTACTATGGTTCTAAAGTTATATACTTTATATGCCATGGAAGTCTCAAAGTACCCAAGAAATATTTGATCATTACTCTTAGAACAAAACTTTCCCAAGTTGTCCTTAGTGTTTAAGATGAAACATTGACATCCAAAGGGATAGAAGTATGATATTTCAGTTTTCGTCCTTTCCACAATTCATAGAGTCTTTTTCAAAATGGGTCTTATGTAAATTTTGTTTTGCAAATAACAGGAAATATTCACTACTTCAACCCAGAAATACTTAGAACTATAATTATCATTAAGCATAGTCCTTGCCATTTCCTGTAATGATTTGTTCTTCCTCTCAACCACACCATTTTTTGAGGTGTTCTTGGAGTTGAGAAGTTGTGAAGAATACCATTTTCTTCATGGAACAACTAAAAATTCTCATTTTCAAATTATCCTCCATGGTCACTTCTAATGAAGTAATGACCACTCTTTTTCATTTTGAACTCTTTTGTAGAATTTAAAGAAGACACTAAAAGACTCATCCTTGTGGGCTAGGAACATGACCTAGGTCCATCTAGAGTAATCGTCCACCACAACGAGACCATACCTTTTACAACTTACTGAGGTTGTTCTAGTTGGGCCAAACAGATCAAGATGTAACAACTCTATAGGCCTTGAGGTAAAAATAATGGTTTTGCTAGAAAAGGAATTTTTTATCTTATTTTCCCTTTTGACAAGCTTCACAAAGTAGCTCATCTTTGTATGACATACTTGGTAGTCCTCTGACAAGGTTATGCTTTTGTAGCTTTAAGATTAACCTCAGCCTAGAATGACCAAGTTTTTTTATCTCATACCTAGTGATCTTCTTTGACAGACAACAAACAAGATACACTTTGATCTGATAGCTCTCCTAGTCTAATCTTGTAAAGATTACCTACCCTTTTGACATGAAAGAGTAAGGACCCATCACTATTCTAAACAATACACTCATCCTTGTTAAAGGAAACTCTTAAATGACAAGTTTTTCAAGAATGAAGCTCTAAAGGTTCAACCTCAAGATATTGTAAAACTTAATGAGGAGATTGATACTTTAAATACAACCTTAGCCAAATTTGTTGGAGGAACTAAAAGTCTTGACAAATTGTTAAGATATAACAGATGTCCTACAGACAAATCTGGTCATGGGTATAAAGGGGAAATATATGTTCATGATGAGGATATTGTTGTTTGTTATATATATGGAAAAGTAAGACATGTTACGTCTAAATGCAAGGACCTACCAAATAAGGATACATCTAATGCATTCAACATTGTAACTTTCGAAGGGAATAAAAAAAGGTTGATAATAGGAGTAGGTAAGATAGGTATACCTCCTTATCCACGTATTGATAATGTTTTATTTGTTGAAGGGTTAAAACACAATCTGCTGAGCATAAGTCAATTATGTGATAGTGGATATGATGTTTTGGTGATTTTCACACTCTATCTAAAGATTGTGTTTACTCATCTTTAAGTCTTCATCATCTTTGTGAGTATCTACACATTATTTCCAGAGATCAAACCTCTCTTTAGTAAGGTGATCTTGAAGTTCATTGAGTTATTTTAACTCTTTTTGTAGAACTTTAATTTTACCTTATAAAATGTGAAAGTCCTTCACTAGAGTATCTCATTCTTGGGAAACTTTTTCATTTTCCAGGCAAAGCTCTTTTTTCAAGGTTTCATAAGCTTCACTGTTTTGATTAGTTTCTGTCAAAGAACTGATATCCTTATATTGATGGACTTCTTTACGTTCAGTATGATCTTTGGATAGTTTGTTAAATTCTTTTGCAAATTTTTTTAAGCTTTTGAAGGACTAGATGAGTTGGAAACTAGTTCATGGTAAGCTTATTTTAATGGTTAAAGGTCATCAAGATCTACCTCATTTTGTTCTGATTATGATCCTTCAAAATTTGTATCAACCATTAGACATAGGTTGTCTTCCTCTTCTCCTTCTTCATAAAAATGGTGTCGTCTAGGTCCTCCTAAGTGCTGATGAGACTTTTCTTGTCCTTGATGTTAGAACTGGACAATCCATTCATTCCCTTTGGTTTTGATGAATACAATAATATAAATTTATGATTGCTAATGATCTACATGTAAAAGTATAGGACAAATCATATGGAAGCATTATGGTAATAACTCCTTATAGTTCAACTCTTTTCATGATTATCATCCATTCTACCATTTTGTACCTGGGTTTCAAAAGTAATATCCAGTGTCCAACAAGCTACTAATAGAACAAACATTGAAAAGTAGTAGATTATCCACTATGATTTTATCACATGTCCAAAAGGATACTTAAACACTTGCATAAATATTTCTATCTTCTATTAGTATTGTCCAATAATGAGTGGATTCGTTCATACTACAATCTGTCTGCTTTAGATTATTCTTTATTACTTGATTTAAACTAACGTTTGAATCTAGCATGATTGAGATAGATTTAGAAAGGATCTATTCAAGATCAATTTGTTACTGGAATCGTGAAGAGCTTGTCTTATTTAGAAAGATTCTCACCTCCAACTGTCAATATGCCATAAAGACTGACAATTGTCAAATATTGAATGCACTTATCCCAGAGAAGATCTGCTCCTCTAACAACTGTGAAAGGAAACTCATTTCAACTTTCAGGAACAACAAAAAACAAGTGAAAAGTGATCAAGTAGAGAACTCAAAAAGAAAATTACATTATTTCAAGAGAAATACTAAGCTTAGAGAGTTTATTCTTTGCCTAGCAAAGTTCAGTTTTGAGATTAAGATTTTCATTATAAACACACTCTGTGAGTGTTGGAATCTCTGATTCTATTTCAAATAGTTGTTTGAGAAAGCCATGAGTGTCTTAGTGATAAAATAATACTCGAGTGTTTTAGATTCAGGGAAGTCTAAGGGTTGTGCCAGTAGTGGCCTAAAGAATATTTGTAAGCCATAAGTGGTAGGATAGAATACTTATTGTAATCATTTTGATTAGTGGAACCCTTTACTAGTTAGTGACTAGTAAAGGAGAACTTGACGCAACTTAAGTAGAGTGAACCAATACAAAACTGAGTGTTTCTACTATTCTCCTTCAGCTTGTCATAGTATTCTTAAGGCATATTATTGACACATCTTTGCACTCAAGTTTTTTAACCGTTGTTTATAAATCATTAGACGACAACATTTTACTTCTTGCAAAAAATCTATATGTCACTGGACGATAGTCCTCGTGAACTATTCTGTTTATAAACCACGTATATTGCAAAAAGAACTAATTTTTTTATCTAACACACTATTCATCCCTCTTAAGCAGAAATCTATGCTTTTGCTCTTCCATCCATTGGCCTATGGGGATCTTCTTTAGCTCAACATCACATGGAATATAGTTTCCATTTTCTACAACGTCTCACAAAACAATGTGTATGGAATTGAAGTGTGCAATCATCCTTTCTTTCCAGTAGTCATGACTCCTTTGAACAATGGTGGTTTGTTGGTAGCATATCCTTCTTCCATTCCTCTCTTTGACTGTATATTTTCCTTTGTATTGTTAAATATTTGATGCCAATTGATATCACACTAGAAAAGGGGATGAATATTGTGTTAGATAAATATAAAATAGTTTTTGCAAAGAGAATTGCTTCACAGGAAGATATTTTTAAAACCAAGTTACTGAAGGTATCGCCTAATGAAAAAAAAAATATTTGTTGAAAACAAAAGATTATCATATAATGCTTGAAGAAATAGAGTTTTCACAAAGGTTTTTCAAAATCAAACTTGTGTGATGAAGTGTATCAAACTCAACACAAAAGAATACTAATAAATTAGCTTTGGAGAGAAGTAGATACACTTAGGTTTATATTGGTTCGCTCAAACATAGCTACGCCCAATTCTCCTTTACAAACTAGTAAAGGGTTTCACTAATCAAACCTTGATTATAACAAGTATTTTGTCCTGCCACTCTTGGCTACAATAGTATTCTCATGGCCACTTCTAGCACATCCTTAGACTCCCTATGAATCTAAGACTAAAATGATTAAAAAGTCACAAGAAGGGGGATTGAATTGTGAATTTGCCAACTTTTCTTAAAACTTTATCCTTTTTGAACTTTTACTTAAGATTACCTTGGTGTTCAGAAATTCTTCATATAGATGTTCAAGCACTTAGATAGCTAAGCTCTAAGTGGTTAGTCACAACACTCATTATTAAATGCTTGATATGATTATGAGAACCTAATGTCAATGCACATTTTCTCATGTTCAGAAGTTCATTATAAAAGCATTTATCATAATATTATTATTATGAAAAAATCATTTTATGTTATGTAGATGCAATACTTTGAATGTTGTTGATCAAAATGTTGTGTTCAGAAGGTTATTGTTCAGAATGTTGTTTCCAACTTTTCATGCACAAAACTATTTTCATGTTTTATGACAGCTTTCATACTTTGATGCATATAATTGAACTAGTTTAAAATTGATCTTGTTACCATACATATGATTTAGTTCAGATATGCCATTTTACAAAATAATTAAGCTTGTTATGAAAACATTCTTATGTATACATTCTGATATTTGTCATTCTGATGCAAGTGCAGTATATATGACAACAAATAATATAAAGTGAAGATGAATGGAAGAGAGGATTCAACACAGGGATTTTAATACTAGTTCACCCCAACCTTGGACTACATTCAGTCCTTCTTACTCTTCAAGATAACATTTTTCACTAACATAACCAACAACCTGTTGGATTTTTACAACTATCAATCACTTATTGGACTTTAGCACATCTTTCTTACCACAACACCACACCTGATTTTAGCTTAGAGATAACTCGTCTCAACCACAACACCATGTGAGAGACAATCTAAGTATTCTCGTACCTTCTCTTACCAATTCTGCAATTGCCCTATGACAATTTTATAGACCCACAAGTCAAACTATCTATTATAATAGTTGGGATCTTCTTCTCTCTCTTCAAAAGCTTCCTTCAAATACAGAAACTCCTCAAGAAAATAGATATTGAAAGTAAGGCCCTCAGCTATGCAACAATTTCTCAAAGAAGTAGAAATAGGTCAGTTGTACTTGACTTGACAGATTTGAATTCGTTATGAAGTTATTCATTCTAAAGAACAAATATGATATGCTTCTAATGGTACATCATAATTTCAACTGATGTTGCTAAGAAATGACCTATTTTGATGTAGGTTCCTTCTTAATAGAATAACATGATATGACATGATAGATAGCTAAGCTCCATCAATCCAAACACTTCATCACAACACATATCATTCTAAAGTAGCATACTTTAGCATAGGTAACTTGTGAAGGTTGTTGTTGTTGTGTTAGTATTTTTTCCATGGTTCAAACTTCACAAAGTCTTTTCAATCTTCATTCTGATGTTGCACACTAGATCTTCTCAAGTAAATTCTCAACTTTCCACATGTACATCTTCTAATGCAGTTAGCATTCACTTTCTGATGTGCTCTTAGTGTGTGTGTGTCAACATATGGAAAGTGAGATGCTATCAACCTCAGTCTTCTAATGTGCCCTCTGTATATGTGGCAGCATATGGAAGATATGATGTTGTCTTTGAGTTATAATCTAAACCATTTTGAATTTTAGTCTTCAAAGTCAAGATCTTCATCAATCTGATGTACACTCTGATGCGACTTCATTTTTGACTTTAATACATCACTCTACGTAATTATCTTAGAATCTTTGTTCTCTTGATTATGGTCTATAATTAGAGTATGATTATGATTTTCTCATTCTCAGAGTCCTTAATTATACCATTTTGATGTTGACTCTGATACAACTTCATTGTGATGTTGTATGCTCATTATAGCCTTTGATAAATCTTTTATGTAAGGCTTTCTTGATGTCTTTGCAACTTAGTAAGGTTGAGAGCTTCATAGGGAAGCACTGACTTCATCACATAGATGGGTTTCATTCAAATCTTCTAAATCTTTTCACTTGAAAGGATAGTTGAGACATCCATTATGAGCTTGTTTTGAACTCATCAAAACACTTGCTATGTTCTTCTCTTTGTATATGTATCATTTGCAGATATGTTAGCTTGCATAGCTTTTCTGCATATGATGTTCTGCTTTAAGATAGTTCTCTAATGTAGATGGAAACCAATGAATGCTCTTCTTATGGGAATACATTGATGAGATGGCATGACAAACTTGTAATCCAAACATTCTAGTGTGAGCTTGTTGTAACATGTTTTGCTTGCTACTATTTTCATTTCTTTGGCCCTTTAAATTGCCAAACTGGTTTTCCATGTCTTTATCAAAGTTGTAGAGAATTTTATCCTTGACATTCAGGCATTGTTCCCATGTCATTTGGACCAATACAACATAAGCAATCTTCGAAGCATTGCAGTTGTGTTATATTGTGAGGACGTAATGACATATTTATCTTGATCATCAATTTCCTCCAAAATACAAGTCATTTATCTTGATCATCAATCTTTATCTTATCTTTCCATAGACATTGAGATAATCTCAAATGCACTTTATAGTTTCGTCAGTCTTCAAATTATTGCACATGTATAAGCTATCCAGGCAAACCAGTGTTTGCAACTTTAGGCTCATTTTTGTCCATGATCCAAGTTGTGTTAGACCATGACTTGTTCGTGAAAGTTGAAGACATATATTCAAGCTTTCCATAGCCACCAAGAATAGCTCAATTGATTTATGGAACTCCATATACAATATCCATAATGAACTCGTCTTGCTGATGAAATTCCATGTGTTGCAGCAATGTTGTTCTTCATGTCATGTTCATTGTGTAGATCATCTTGTCTCCATCATTCTTCTTATCCTTTAGTTGTTGATTACTTCTGATGGCTGGAAGTTTCTCTTCATCCAGTGAGCATGTTGACTTCGTCAATGCAATACACAACCAAGGACATTTTGAGTCTTCTTTTGAGCTTTCAAGCCTATCATCTTTTCTAAGTAACTTATGACAACCCCGAGTTTACTTGAATTGGTGTTTATTGGAAAAAAATTGAAAAATTTTATTCAGATAGGGATGCTCAGATGATAGAAAGAGAAGAGAGATATCACACAAAATTGTTAATTTTATTACGAATAACATAATTTACAATGAAGGGGTTTAAAGCACTCTCAAGCTCTTTAAACCTAGAATACAAAGCTCCTTATAAAGGAGACGACAACTAACTATCTAACCAAAAATAGTTACAATAGAAAAAAGAAAACAATTACAACTGCAACATAGCCTATGTTAATGAATCACCAGACTGGACACTCCCTTCTACATGCCTAGATGCTTCACCAGATTACAGAAGATTGGACGACCAATACAGAAGCAAGAGTATTGGACCAGACGACCAAGGTTGTCGTCTACCCTATCTCTATCATCCATCTTCCAATAATCAACAATTTCCATCTTGGTTCAATAATGTTTCTAAATTACAAGTAACTCAGTTCATTTCCAGCAATCTACGTTAAGTAGATCTAGACAATGCATGAACTTGTTTCTTGGAATAGGCTTTATGAACATATTGGTTGGATTCTCCCTCGTATCAACTTTCTAAAATTTGACCCTCTTATCAGAACGGATGAAGTGGTATTTGATGCCAATGTGGTTAGTCCTCTCATGATGGACTTGATCCTCTGTTAAATAGATTACACTCAAACTGGTGCTAAATTCTAATGTTGAGGGTGAATGTAAAGTTCCTGATCAGTTGCTTCAAATTACTTCTGATCATTAATGTTTCTAATTATAGAGCTCTCAAACTCCACCTTCTTAATGATATCCTCAGCCTTTTCCCAAATCTTCATCAGATTTAGAATATAGCATAAAGAGTTCATTAAACACGACATCTCTACTTAAAATGACTTTTCTTTTAGATGGAGACCAAACTTGAAATCCTTTGACTCCATTTCCATAGCTTGTAAAGAATCCCTTCTTGGTTCTAGGCTCCAGCTTACCTTCACTTACATGATAGTATGGAGGACATCCTAACACCTTCAACATTGAGTATTCAGCTAGTTTGTTAGATCCTACATTAATAGGGGTCTTGAAGTCTATGGCAGTGGACGATGAGCGGTCCACGAGATAGCATGTTGTGCTGACTACCTCATCCCAGAATCTCCTATTCAAGTTTGAATTGGATAACATGCATCTGGCCCTTTCCAACAAGGTCATATTCATTCTTTCAGCTACTTCATTTTGTTATGGAATATAACATATAGTACGATGTCTTGCTATGCCTTCATCTGTACAAAATGCATTGAATTTGGTATAACAAAATTTCAAGCTATTCTAAGTCCTAAGACACTTGACTATCTTTTCTGTCTAATTCTTCATAAGAATTGTCCAATGCTTGAAAATTTTGAAAGCTTCAAATTTTTGTTTTATCATGAATACGCATGTCATCCTAGAGTAATCATCAATGATGGAGAGGAAATACCTTGCCCTTCCCAATGATGGAACTCTCGAAGGCCCATTAGTTAGAATGGAAGCAGTCTAACATGGTCATTATTGTGTGCATAGCCTTCAGGAACTTCGTTCGATGTTGCTTCCCATAGACGTAGTGCTAACAAAACTAAAGAGGTTCCACCTTGTGATTTCCAAGTAAGCCTCGCTTGCTCAGAATATCCAGAGCTTTTTCACTCATGTGGCCCAGACGCAGATGCTAAGACAATTATCAAATGAGACATTGGACGTATGGCTTCCAAATTGTGAAATAGCAAAGACAGAGGCTATCACAGTGGACCTCTAAAGGATGTATAAATTTACTTGCTTGGTTCCTTGCATTACCACAGACTTCCCTTTCCCTCTGATATGCTAACTCCATCTTCAACCTAACAAGAAAAACCTTTCAAATCCATGGCACCCACACAGATACAAGATTTTTCTTAAGCTCTGGAACATGACAAACTTTAGTTAAGGTTCTAACAACACCATTATGGATTATGATTTTTACAAAACTTATATCAACAAACTTACAAAGAGCATTGTTACCCATGAGGGTGTTACCATCAGACTTTTTCTCATATGTCACAAACCAATGTCTGTGTGGACACATATGATAAGAACAACCCGAGTCTAGTACCCATTGTTCGGAATGTTGTTGTAGTTGTTCACCATTAGCCATCACCAAATCTCTTTCTGAAGAGGAGTCATTCTGAATAAAAGCAACAATAGAATCTTTCTTTGCTTTCTTTGTACAATCTCGCTTCCAATGACACAATTCTTTGTAGTAATTGTAAATGTCCTTAGGATCAACTTTGCTCTTCTTGCCACCTTTCCTTTCTTCTTCTACTACCCTTTAGCAGAATAAGTCACAATAATCCAGACACAAAGGCTTTGATAAGTGTCATATTTTAGTTATTTTCAGGATTATAATGCTAGCACTTATCTTTTGAATTCAGTAGTTTTATTATAAACTTCCCTTAATTCTAGTTGTTTTATATTTTGTACATTTATAAATGTTGTTGTTTAAATTTGGAAGATTTATCCATACAATTCAAATGTTTTGATAGGTATTTGATGGATCAAGAAACCAATCCAAGATGAAGGGCAAAATGGTCCAATTCACAAGTTTCCAAAGTGCAATTCGCCAGGCTAGCATTCAACTTGCCTGGGCTAATGAGGTTACTTCTTCCTGAAGCAACCAACTCACCTGGGCGAGTTGGTCTGGCACCTCTTGGAACAAAAGTGTATAAATCCATGCAAATGAAGACCAGCAAAAAAATAGAATGAACCAGAGGGAGAGAAAACGAAAGAAGAATGCAGAAGGAGGAGTGAGAAGAGAGAAAAAGAGAAGAAATATTCCAGTAAAATACCATGGATCGCTTCCTTCGTCATGTCTTCTGTTGATCTTGTGCTCTACACAATGATCGGCTAGTTTCTCCAAAGGATTGGATGTAATCTTCGTACCCTTATGTATCTCTTTTGATATTTTATATATACATATATATATATATATATGAATCTTTTCTACTCATTATTGGTGATTTCATTCTGTTTGTAATGTTTGATTCTATTGGATCACTAGTTTCATGAAATTGGATTCTAAGTTTGACTAGAAAGTGCTCTTAGAAATTGAACTAAATGATTTTACTCTTTACGTTATGTTACTAGGAGTAGAGCATAACGTTTTGATTGCAAATAGCATGAGATTATGATTGTAATGTTGGGTTATTTACTTCAGGTGCGAGGGATCGATATTTGGTAAATATCCTTAAGATTCTCGAATGCGAGGGATCGATTCGGGGTGAATTAATGTGTGCATCAGTAATGTTAGAAAATGATTCATATGTGTTAATATTAATTAGATACTAAGGGTATGAACGATGAAATCAAATCCTACATTTTTCTTGAATTAATTAAATTCGTTTTAATTGTTTTCGTAATTTTTTGTAACCTGCGATGACATTGGTACGCTTGCGAATAGTCTAACAGGCTTCACCATCATTCCTTGACGCCTTTAGTCGAAGCTCTCTAGAACAGAAACTGGACTTGACTTCTTCAAATGTAATGGAGTCCTTTCCTACACTAAGAGCACTCAGAAAAATCCTTGTCTTCCATTTTGACATCAATGTCACGTAGCTCCATCAAAACAGATTTTAGCTCATGAAAATGTTCCTTCAGTGGAATACCTTCCCTCATTCGAAGGCCAAACCAACGTCATTTTAGAAACAACTTGTTGTAGATTGATTTCGTCATGCAGAGTTTCTCTAATTTGAGCCAAAGCCCAACATTCAATTCTTCAGAAAACTTCATAAAAAAACCTCATCAGACAGAGATAAGTGAATTAACAAATGTGCCTTTTTCCTCTTGTAACTCAATCACTGACTTATCAATCTTCGATGATTGACTGGAGAGAGGAGCTCAGATGCCCGGGTCTTTCAACAATGCTTGCATTTTGATGAACCAAAGGTTTAAGTTATTCTTCCCTATGAATTTCTTAATCTTGATTATGTTGAACATATTCTTGATAGAATCTTGAAGACATAACATGAATAGATAACAAACAGAATGGTTGATCATTGGTGAGTTGATCTACCACAAAATAGATGCAGAATTGATCTTGAACCGAAGCTTTAGATACCAATTTGTTGGGAAAGATTCGAGAAATTTTATTCAGATAGGGAAATTCAAATGATAGAAGGAGAAGAGAGATATTGTGCAAAATTGTTAAGTTTATTATGAATAACAGATTTACAATGAGGGGTTCAAAACACTCTCAAGATCTTTGAACCTAGAATAGAAAGCTTCTTATAAAGGAGTGAACAACTAATTGTGTAACCGAAAATAGTTACAACAAAAAAAAATAGAAAATGGTTACAGCTACAACACAACCTATGTTAATGAACCATCAGCGTCAATGCTCCCTTCTATGTGATTGGACACTCCACCAGACTACAGAAGATTGGACGACCAATATAGAAAAAAAGAGTACTGGACCAGACGACCAAGATTGTCATCCACCCTATCCCTATTGTCCATCATCCAACAATCAATAGGTGTTCTCTACAAAACTTGCCTTTTCTGAATACAATTAAGCAAACTCATCAATAGGCATAAACTCAAAAGACTTGTGATTTATGTTCAAAAGGTTTGTCATAATTAAATTACAAAGGATTTTGGACTCAACAAAGACACCTAAGTATTGTTTAACGCAGTGTATAGACATTGATTTTCACAAAAGAGTGGACGCTAGTTTGTAACCACGGGTTAGACGTTGGATGTTACTTTTATTAAAATAGAGTTCCACTGTGAATGGATGCAAACTGATAAGAGTATTAAGATAGAAAATGATTACCATGTTTGTTCATATGTAGGAAGTTATGTTTCACTTTAGAATAATTGATTAGTGCATCAACAATTTATATATTTGTAATCATCAAAATCTTAGGTAGGGATGGATCGTCAAAATCATAGGTAGGGATGAATCGTCCAGTTGTGACTAATTGGATTGTCTATACTTAACAAATTACATATTCTACTCTAGGATCCATGTATGCATGACTTACAGACAATCAAACATTAAAGGAATAACAATCATCCTGATCAAGACTAGTGTTTATCAATATACAACTCATCATCAATAATATAAGAGGGTTACATAATCTTCATGACATTCGCATGTTTACAATATATGATAATGTAATTATGATAAGAAAATATTATGCAACTTTTAATTTTAAATAATATAAAATTACTTTAATTAAATATATTATGGATTTTGAACAACTTTCAAAAGCTTCATTTTGAAATTCACCTCTATGATCACTTCTCAAAGCTTTTATTTTCAAGGCGCATGCTATAGTGGGGATGTAAATTTCCTTATGTGTAGTGCACAATTTTTTTAACCCTTGGATTAATTTAAGGTTCATATTAATACCATACACCCTACACACCAGAAAGGTCTCTCTACAATCCTTTTCCCTTTGTTTGTTTGCTTCCCCAACTTCTTCCTCGTTGTCTACTGGATCTCCAACAGTTTCTCCAGTGCCAACAACCTTGTCCATGCCATCAAGGTCCTTTTGTTCCATTGTCCCCGTCCCCTCGTGCTCACAAGAGTCGCTACCAATCAAAAAAATCCAAACCCAATGTATGGTGGTCATAATCTAGAGGTGACTCTGATTTGAAGCTAATAAAATGGTGGGTTACCTGTAACAACCTAAAATTATTCTAGATATTATATTTTTATTAGGGTTAAATTTTTAAGAATCGTTAGATAATTTTTATTACTATTTTATTTTTACTGAACGGTTCCTAGTATAAGTTCTAAAATATATAAATTATAGAAGTTATAGAAGTTTGTAAACTGATATCAATATCATTTCATAATAAAATCCATAAGCAAAATACATACCACCTTATGAAAAAATATTGTTGTTGTCATAACATCATACGTACCACAAGTATGGTTAAACTACCATACCTTATTCAGGCAAAATTATACCAACTTAGGCATGACAATTTAATATCTTCAGGCTACAAACAAATCATGTTAGTAGTCTAACTAATAAACCACAATACATCTTTCAAATGATTTCTAACTCCTTTAA